>BMAO01031252.1:0-202810 GCA_019973975.1 Trichonephila clavata
TCGTCCCCTCTCTACCCCTCGCATTGTATCGCCCAACGAAATTCAATCAGAAATTAACGAAAAATCTATTTGTTTACTTTTATTATAGTAGAAGTTTCTGTTCACATCTATATTTTTTTATTTCAGAGAGCGCAATTACTGTTGGATATTGATTAGGTTTTCTTTCAAACGTTTCTAGCATTCTGTATTAATTTTTAAAAATACGTTTCAAAAATAGATTTTTACAATGTATAAAGGTACTATCCCTCCTTACGTGTTTTTAAAAATTATATATTTTTTGGAAAAAAATTAAATTTTTAAAAACAATGAGTTAAATCAATGATTTTCAAACATTCATTTTTTAAGTTAGCAACCTAAAAAGGAATCAGCAAAAAAGTAAACGAAAAATATTCATATTTCTTAGAAAATTTAAAATATGTATATGTGTTCTACTTCTATGGTCATTTTGCTTTGACCTTTTTTATCTCGCTATAATCTTAAATAAAGTTTTCACACACCGTCGAATAGTTTTAAAAATAGACTTCTAAAATAGAAGCATGACTTCGATATTTTTCTCTCCTACAATTATATTTTCATTAAATTTCTCACAAACAAATTCTGTTGAAAAACTTAATAAAAGTGTAATAATGATAATGTTTGATGTGCAGCATAGTGAGATACATAATAGCAATTATTTTCCAGTATTTATTAAAATGTCTATTTTTATGTTATTAACTACTTTACAAAAACTGACAAAAAATTATTAATTCAGTTACATTTAAAATATTTTGCGCTCTAATCAAGATAAAGCGTTAAAAATATCCAGCCAAAATAATAAATCAGGAAAAAAGAAAAAATGTTCCCAGGTTTTCATAATAATTGTCCTGTTCCTCTTCAAAGTGTTGTAAAATAGCCCCCCCCCCGTGAATCATGAGATGGGTCAATTACAAAGGAAAGTATTGCATTCACCATCTAAGATAGGAGATAAAAGCCCTGGCAGGCTAGGTGCTCCTATAGAAAATTTCCCTGTAAAGGAAAGTATTTAGGAAGTGGAGACAAACTAACACTCCTTTCCTTTTCTTCCTCTAGGAGAGTCCATTTATTAATCATACTGTAGCACCACACTTTCCTCTCTTTCATAGCAATTCTCCAAATAAAATATCAGAAAAATTAATTTGAATAGAGGCATGATAGAAAAATCAAAAGTATGAAAAAACATTCACTTTGAAATAATGGGGAATAGTGAAAGAAAAAAAAGAACAAATTAAATTTACATTCAACCACTATTTTAATTAAATTCTTATTGTTTTTGAACAAAAGGACTGTGAGAATTATTGGAGTAATTCAGTATCATTCATTTTCAGTTTTCATGTCTTTAATTTAATGTTACTGAGTTACACACAGCAAAGATTTTGCCACTTTCTTCTAGTAAACTAAGGTAGTGATTTTTCCCTTTTGTGAGCATAATTTGTCCAGGCATAGAGTGTTCAATAATACATTAAATTTGAAATAGTATATGGCTGTGGAAATTATCTAAAATCTGAACTTTTAAATAACTTCAGCAATAAGTTTTAAAATTTTAATTAATCATGAATTGTACACAATTTATTAAAATGCTTTTAAAATTTCAGAAAAATAATCCCTGTGTTAGAGTTGGAAAGATAGTAGTGTTTTGAAAAAGAAATTTAAAAACTGAATTTTCATATCTGCTTAAATAAAATAAAAGAAACTGAATACAAAGAAGTATAACATTTCAGTCAACACTGAAATTCTAAAAATCACAGCTTCCTGTTGTGAATGTGTGGAATTTAGGAGAATAAAATGTTATCTGATTAAATCCTCCACATAAAAAGTATACAAAGATAGCATGTCAAGTTATTGAGATTTTATACATATATTGAGTGAAATTGTATACATATGAAACAATTTGTTAAAAAATTATTCAACACACACACAACAGTAAATTATAACATCAAATACTTCCTCACTAAATTATATATATATTGACATAAAAAATAGTTAAGAGGAATAGTGAGCAAATATTATTCCTTCCTATCAAAAATGCCATTTCAAAATGAATAGCTGCTTCAATATATTAAGATGGCAAAGATTTTGAAGTTCAAAATGTAATATATATAGAGAGATTTTTTTACAAATAAATTATTTTATTATAGTTATACTGTGGTGAGGTAGTATGTTGGTCAAGAAATATTTATACCAAAATAAACAATTTTTGTTTTATTTTTTAATAATGATATGTTTTTACTACTTATATAAAAAACAAATTAAAATTCAGTATATTCATTTTTTAAAAAAAATAATAAATCTGCAACCCTTCTAAATTATTTTGAAGTACCTTCATATTTCTCAAAAGCATGAATATTTTTCAGAGCATCTTTTTCTATTATGATATGATATTATTTAAGTCAGGGCAGTTTTGTTACAAAAGCTGCTGAATTGTTCATGGTGCTAAATACTGGCTAAGTTGCAGCCTTAGTGCCAGGAAGAAAAAATGGGGAACTCTGACACTTTTAAACATTTAAATAATTATAGCTTCAGGTTCTTATTAAAATATGCAGTTATATTTTCATCTACCTCTGAAATTGGCACATCTTATTGGACTAAGTGAAGGCATTTATGGACAATGCAGCATTGATAATTAAAAAAATATATGCTATAAATTTAGGACTAAAACCGAGTAGTGAAAAATCGAAGCAAGCACTGAACATTCGGAACAGTCCCGGGAAATTTGGGATAATGTACAATCAAGTTCAAAGGAAATTATTAAAGGAATTAAACATGAGAAGGAAAAAATGTACTAATCTTTCTTCTTAACAACCCCCAAATTATAAAAAAAAAAGGAGGAAGAAAAATTTATACATTTTTCTTCATTGAAGCAAAATTTTCAGGAAAAATCACTCTCATTTTTTAAAACAAATATTTAATTTGTATATCTCAATATATCAAATTAAAATTTTTATTTCAAGAAATTATAATTCAATGAAAGAAAACAGCCACTGTCATGTAATAATATATTCTTATTATTAGAAATCTTATTTTTTTAAAAAAAAGAATTCTGTATGAAAAAAGCTTTTTTTTCAAAACCTATAACAAAACCTCGTTTTCACTGGAATATGTGTTCCAAGCAAAATATACATCAAGGTATTTTGAAAGTTTAGAATTTTTTCCTGCCATTAATAATTAGTTCTGAAATACTTAAAACTTATTTTAAAATTATCTCTACGCAATATAGCTAAAAAAAAATACTGTTTCATAAAATTTACTTTAAAATTTTTTTTAAAAAAAAGTACATCAATACCTATTGAAGATTGAAATGATTATAATATACTATACTTTTTAATAATCTTTTAAAAATGTTTTCAGCTTTATACTACAGAATTTTAAGTTTAATCACGTTTTAAGCATAGCTGAAATATGAATCTTATTGTGAACAATGTTTATAATGAATTTTGAGCAAAGTAAGAACAGAACTGAAAAATAAATTATCCCCTTTATATATTAGCTAAATCACAATATAAACATAATTTTGGACTGTTTTTTAACTGAAAAATTATATGGAATTCAAGTCAATTTTTGTTTAGCATAAGCTGAAAATAATTTTAATTCTAAACAGTATTTAAAAGGCAATGCATGTAATATTCCTACCATTTTATAACAGTCAATATGATAAAGATAAATATAAAACACAATTTTCTTCTTTTATCATTAATACATATATATAATTATTATATTATATATATATAAATATTTTTCTCTAGTTATGTTTCTTAGAATCTGTTTTCTATCATTTAGCTTTGTGGGTAGTATAATTTTGTCTTATTATTATTTTTTTTTCATTTTATTATACTATATATAATATAAGAATTGCTCTAAATGAAAATATGATTTAATTTCAGCTGCAAAAGTTAAAAGGATTTTGTAACAATAATCCTCAAGTGTCTGTTTAGAAAAAATTTGCTAAACCTGATTCAAATGTTATATGGATTAATAAAAATTCACTAAAAATTGCAAATAATCAAAAATATATCAATAAACTAAAATATTTTACTCTTCTATTTTAAGTTTACAATATAGTTACAGTTCTACATTTGTTTTTCCAGAGAGAGTTTCATTTAATATTTTTAAAAATTTAATCTTAATTTTTATTTTATAAACATATCATATTTCTAATGAACTTGTATACAACAAATAAACAATGAAAACATATTTATATCTTAAAATTCAAACAAAAATTGAAAAAACATTGAAATTGTTCAGTAGTAAAGTTATAAACAATAAACGCACAATATTTATAATAGGTTATTAGATTCACACATACTGAATACATTGCACTTTTTTATTGTAATTATTTTGAAAGTAGCCAATAATTCATAACGAGCCAAATATAGCAACCCCAAAACAGAGAAATTTGAATTCCAACTCTGTAAAAAATAGGAATAGGTGCTGCCAACGAAATCGCGCATTACACGTCCGGCCTTGTTTGTTCCTTTTATCTATCAGACTTCAATATACACTGCAGGCCACACAAAATGCAACCCACCAAGAAGAACCAGAGATATCACAGCGAAATTCATGTAGCAAATAAGATGTTCTACAAAGATCAGATGATTAAAATTACAGCCTCTTATGACGTATGGATAGTGACAAAATCAATAGTTAGAGTATCTACATACGTTGTTAGGAACACAATTAATTCTTAAGTTTTGTGGACTGCATCTACCAGATGCTGGGCGTTGGTGGAAAGTGATTCATTCATAAGCCAGCAATTTAAAGAAACTAACTTTATTAAGAACTGCCGAGCGAGCAAGTACACGTGATTGCTTCACCCGTTTTATATACAGAGCATAGTGACGTCACAGAACCACTTCACAGTTACAAAAACGTGGCGCCATGCAGCCACTCATTAACACAAATCATTTTTATTCACAACATACTCCCACCTTTGAGACTTGGGGAGAGTCTCAAACCTATAACATTTATAATTCAATAGATCCAGTCTCTTTGGTTCTTTAATCAATCTTCCTGAAGAAGTATATTTTTTCACAATTACATCATTAGTATTCAAGTCATTTTCAGGTTTAATACATTGAACAGAATTTGATTCCTCTTTCAACCCCTTAGCATTATTTGCAATCGCTTGTACTTCCAAAGGGAAGATGCGTTGTACCGGGCGTATTACTGTTCCATGTTGAGTTTTAAGCCGAACTGTGCGAATTTCCCCGTCTCGACCAGGGATTAATTCTATAATTTTAGCTATAGGCCAAGACAAAAGTTTCTTATTGTCGTCCCCAATTAAGACCATTTCCCCAACTCGGGGCTCACGCACCCGATTATCATTCTGTTTTTGTATTAGCTCACCTAGATATTCTTTCCTGAAACGTTGCCTTAAATTACTTAAAAGTTTAATTCTGAATTTCATTCTTTTTCTTAAGTCTCGCGAATTTAATTCATCAATATCGGTAGTATCGGAACAGCGATTTTCTATTAAAAACATTGCAGGAGTGAGAGGGATCAATTCCTGTGGATCTTCAGATATGTAAGTTAAAGGTCTACTATTAATTAAAAATTCACAATCACAAATTACTGTTGACAATTCTTCATAGGTCAATATTGATTTTCCAAGAGAACGTCTCAATAATTCTTTAATAAGGCGAACCAACCTTTCCCACCAGCCTCCCCACCATGCGGCGGTGGGTGGTATAAATTTCCAAACTATTCTTTGAGTTGATTTTTCTCTCGATATCTTAGGCCAATCCAATTTCGCAAGGTCATTGAAAGCACCCCGGAAATTGGTTCCGTTATCACAGTAAATTATCCTGGGCCTCCCGCGCCTGGCAATGAAACGCCTAAGGGCTAGAAAAAAGGCATCAGAAGACAGAGAATTTACTAATTCAAGATGGAGCGCGCGATAGACTGCACAAGTAAATAATGCAATCCATACCTTTTCGCCAGTTTTTAAAAACAAAGGTCCAGCTAAATCAATTCCTACAACTTGAAATATCGCGCAATCAGTCACTCGGTCTGGTGGTAAAGGTGATGGTCCGCTTGACAATGATTTCACTTTAAAACGAGCACATATAACACATTTATTTAAAATACTCCTAATAGTTTTTCTAGATCTGATAATCCAGAACCTTTCTCTAATTAATGATTGCATTATTTGGATTCCAGCATGACAGTTCTTTTTGTGTATAGATCTAATCAAAAGTTTTGTAAATTCACATTTATCAGGTAACAATATAGGATACAAAAAAGAACTTTCATCATTTCTTTCAGTTATTTTAGACTTAACCCTTAAAATATTATCATTATCAATAAAGGTAACAAATTTTAAAGATTCAACATCAGGTAAATAATATGTCTGAGTTAAACGAATCAATTGTTTCTCAGAATTTTCAATTTCAGCAACAGAGAGTTCATGTTCTTTACATTTGTTATAGTCTTTGCGACAATTATTTACAAATCTTAAAACCCAAGCAAATACTCTAATCATTTTATCATAATCAGACACATTACATAAAAGCAAGGGGGGTGCATCGTTTGCTAGATCAACATTCGCATTTCTAGTTTTCTTTATCTCCACGTTAACTTCTTGAGGTTCGCAACTGATTTCACCATCTGGCCAAAATTCCGAATTTTGTTTCAACCAGGATGTTTGTTTCAACCCACCATCTAGAATTAAGCATTTCTCGTGGAGCCAAGTTTCCACGGCAGCAAGTATACAGCAAGCCATTAGTTCCAAACGCGGTATACTCAAAGGTTTGAGAGGAGCGACTCTAATGAGAGGAGACTTCGCTCTAATGAGAATTACGCTAACTCTAGAATCAACTATTGATCGAGCAAAGACGCAACCCGCATATGACCCCTTGCTTGCATCAACAAATACATGTAATTCAGTTAAAATATCAATTTTCATACAACGTGGCACAGTTACATCTTTTAAAATTTGAATTTCCTTATACCATTTCATAAATTTATTTACAATATTCTGAGGTAGTTCCTGATCCCATGCAATTTTCATTTCCCATAGTTCCTGTAGTATTAATTTGGGAAGCAATGTAGACGGCGCCAACATCCCAATGGGATCAAAAACTTTTTGTACAGTAGACAAAACTAATCGTTTGGTTATTTTCGTTTCGCACGTTAATGATTCGAAATTCGTGCAACATTTCAAAACATCATTATCCAAGTCCCAAATGATACCCAAAATAAAAGTTTCGCCTGAGTGTTTATCAACACTTCTACTTGCCACATTGCTCTCAAAAGTACGTAAATTAAAACATCCTTTCGACATAATTAATTTAGCCTTCTCAATAAATATCTCTATTTCATCAACACTGAAAACACCAGCTACACAATTATCAACATAAAAAGAAGATTTTAACTTTTGTGCAACTTCCTTATATTCAGGACTACAGTTTTCTAAAAGATGCATAATAGATGCATTCAATAAGTAAGGGCTGGAAGACACCCCAAATACAACTCGACAATGTCTGTACACTAATTGTTTTTCATTGCATGGGAAATAAAATCTGAGATAATCTCTATCTTTCGGTGCAACAGATAACATCAAAAAAGCCTTTTCAATATCGGCTACAATTCCAATTGGATAAATTCTAAAACGATCTAAAATGTCAGGTATTAGTTCAATAAGGTTTACGCCTTTACATAAACAGTCGTTCAAAGATGGTTTCCCTTTTTCATGGGCGGAGGCGTCAAATACTGGACGTATTTTCATTTTGCCGCACTATCTAATTTAATCACTGGCCTATGAGGTAAATAACGACATTTATTGTTCAATTCTACCTCCGGCACACGTTCAATGATATTTAAATCTTCCCACTCCCTAAACACACTTTTATAATCATCAAAAAATTTACCGTTTCTTAATTTATTTATCATCCGTAAATGCCTTTTCCACGTTAGTTCTTTGTTACTGGGTAAATTCTCAGAGTTACATTTCCATGGGAGTGTCACTTCATATCTTCCATCGGGAAGAATTTTCATTTTATTCTTAAAATCGGTTAAATCAAAATTTTCTCTAGTATTTTCATTAAGTAAGGGATCAGTTATTCCTAAAACATCTAGCTCCCATAATTCTTTAACACTAACATTCCTTACATGCAACGACGATGTCGTTAACATCTCGTTTTTAACGTTTGAACTTAATTTTCCAATTACCGTCCATCCTAGTTTAGTTTCAATCGCTGTTAAGCCAGAATCTAATTCTATTAAGTTCCCAGTTAATAATTTTCCTATATTATCAGCCCCAATCAAAAGTCCAATTTCAGTTTCCTTACAATTTAAATCCGATAAAATAATTTCCTTATTCTTTAACTCATTTAGAATACGCTTATCCTCAATCTTAGAAATAAATCCACATATTTTCTTTTCCGATAGCGCTTCAAAATTACATACATAAGAGCGTTTTAAATCACTAACCTCAATAGAAAACACACCGTGATGCTTAGGTTTCGATTCATTTCCCCCGAAGAGAGAATGAATTATAGTTTCCTCTCTAAAGGCCCGTTTACATGCAAGCCGCCAAAATGCCGGCAATTTGGAATTGGGGAGAAAAGCCGGCTTTTTACCGGTATTTTTTTCAGCCCGTTTACATGAGAATCTGGTGATTGGTTGATAGATTCACGTGACTATACAATGTAACCATGGAAACAACCAGATTTAGCGCGATTATCATGAAGAGGACATGTGATTATGTTTTCGTTTACTTACCGCCAAACAATTCTTTGTTTCTATTATTGCTACGACTATTTTGCTCTTGCACTTTTGCAATATACCCACTAAAATTTCCTATTTAAATGTATATGGTTCCTCGATTACAGTAAAAGATAAGATGATTGTAGGAAAAAAAATCTTTTGTTTAATATCCTGGTAAAAATGCGAGTGTTTTATAAACGTGGATAATAATGATGAAGCATAAAGATTTTAAACATCTCCTCACTGTTTTTTATGTCCTTACCACTTTGAATAGGCTTATTTTTCAAGAACTACAACCAAAAACAACCCAATTACTTGTCCTTTGAATTTAAAGATTATTTCCCTGTTTTTTACTAAGTTAAAATTATTGTATACTATTAATTCATACATTTTTTTTTTTTAATTTGAGAATAAAGCCTCCTCTCCTCCCAAAAGCAACACATTTTAAGATAAAAATTATCATGAAATTTCTTTTTTGTGAGTATTTTTACTATGTATACTTTTGTGAAGCTGTAGAATAAATTTTTCTTGTAGAATTTCAGTTACATGAATTAAGAGAAAAGGGCAATTTCAATATTTACTTCATGAGCTGTGTGATTGCTCTGAAGCAATCCAATATGGAATATAAAGAAGCTAAAATGCATCTAGGTCTTAAAACTTTTATGTGGTATAGAAGTTTCAGCTCAACTGAAACTCATTTCATTGGGAATTAATTTGTCATCAGTAATGTATTAAGACTAGTTTTTGCCATTAATTTCTTTGTAAACAAGGGAAGATTTTTTCAGATCTTACTTTTGTAAATGTATATGAAAAAAGCATTGATTTGATAAAATTAATTTTGATAGTGATTAGAGTAAATAAAATTCGCAGAAACTTTTAAGATACAAATGTTTTTAAAATTTTTCTTTACTATTAATTACATTAGGTGTTTAAAAATTCAAGTTTTTATGTCATAAACTTAATGATATATATAAAGTGAAAATTTTAGAAATTCTGCATAATTTGACCTATTTTCGCTTTTTAATCTTTGATTAGGAGATGATTTTCTTTAATTTTTTTTATTGTATCCTTTTATTTGTTTGGGTTAATGACATTTAATACTCTTTGTAAATATTTTTAAAATTAATACTTTTTTGTTGTAAATAAATTGAAAAAGCTTTCCATAAGATTTCCAGAGAGATTTATTAGATATTATCAATAAGATAAAAATCGAGATGTGCTAATTGTACAAGGTATTATGCACGTTGAATTTTTGCAGTTAGATCCTCGATTTGCCCTTATAGTATAGTGTTACATCCACAGTCTGATTTATATACTATATCATGAAATGCTTTATTCACTTATAGTGCATTCATTTAATGTTAAAATTAAGTGTCAATAAATGATGTATATTAAAATGAATTTGATTATTAAATAAAACTACTGTCTAATAAGAATTTTCGTGAAAACAATTTAATTCAATCTACTATAAATAATTTTATTAAAAAGCATATTTCTTTAAACATGTTTCTTAATTTATACAAAAAAGTCAAATTTCTTTCTTTTTGAATGTTGGAGACAAACATTTCTTTAAAAAGTTCAAACCTTTTGAAGGGTAATAATTATAAAGGAAGTCAGACTATAAAACATATTAAATGTTTGTTTGTTGTCAGATTATTTCAGATACTCAAAACCTTTAAATGATGTTAAAAGCTATTTCATTTCAATCTCAGAAGAATTCCTAATTATTAATCAAAATTTTCATATTAACCAACTTTAATTAAAAAGCTAAATTAACTTTTGTTTGCAAGAAAGTGTGTATTTTCCTTAATGTACAATATTTTCATAAGAACTTGTTCATAGTATGTTTCATAATTGAGGGATTATTTAACCCTTCGAGGAGAAAAAAAAAGTAATATTTAGCCTACTTTTATAAAATAATTTTGTACTTGCCCATTCAATTCAATATGTATATAAAAGGATATCTTTTGGTTCAGTAAATCATGATTCACTTTAATAACAAAAATTAAATGGACTAAATTTGAAGATTTTAGAAAAAATAAATTTTCTTTTTAAGCTCTTATCCTCATAAATTCATGGGAATGTGAATATAAAACAGTTAATTCTATTTATTGGTTATATCACATTTTAATCAATTTTCAAAGTAAAATTTTTTTTTTCACTACACCCCTATGGAGTTATTTAATAAAAAGATAGTACTATTTTTTTACTTATATGGAAACACTCAATAAGATAAATCAGGAAAAATAACAAAAAAATGTAATTTTATTGTGTACATCCATAAGAATTATATTGTAATAATTTCAAATTAATCTCAAAAACTAATGTCTTAAAGTATATGTATCATCTTATTAAAATATTGGAAACATACATGCAAAGTAATAATTCTTATTTCATAAAATCAGGTTCTTAATGCTTTTATTTTAGGGAAAAAAATATTTTGCATTCCAGTTAAAATACTTCTATAATAACTAGCTTGTTGATACATTTGATATGAGTGAAGTTTTTGATAACTTGAAGGAAATTAACATTTCCTGTGGGAAAAAAAACAGGACTCAGACCACCTGGTCAATATAATTCACAACATCCTGCCCCTTGATGAACCAGAGGGTTCATAACATTTTCATGAAGCAATAAAATTTTAAATTCAAGCATTTCTAGGCTTCTAGCACAATTAAATTTTAAATTCAAGCATTTCTAGGTTTCTAGCACAATTAAATTTTAAATTCAATCATTACTAGGCTTCTAGCACAATTAAATTTTAAAAACAACACACAAATTAAATAATTAAACATTATAACATATTTCAACGCACTAATAAAAAATAACACTTTTACAAAATATCCTGAAATTTGAGAAAAGAAAAAAAGAGGTTTCATTATAAAAAATTTAAACATTGGCAAGGAAAGTATACATTATAAATTTTCTAACTTTTTATAAGTTACTAATCAAGCTATTTATTAACGCTTGAAGTAAGCAAGAATTAAAAGAGAGCAACACACAATAAATTAAGTCAAAAACTAAAAAATTTCGTATAACTATATACACATGGAGAAAATATTAAATAGTTCAATATACAATTTTCAAGAATCATTCTAGCTATACCAATATTTAAAGAATAAAATACTAAACTGCATTTGAATCAAACAAATATTTAAAATAAAACTATCAATATACAGCATTCAAAATAGTATTCTGAGATGTATTTCTTCTGTACACCAACGCTAGCAAACCACAACAGCAGCCATCTTTGAATAAATAAAGATCTGGCGCAATGTATTATGGGAAAATTAGAAAACGTTCCCGCATTTTACCCCCAAATCCCCTGCCCTATTGCGGGTATAAAAATCAAACCTCCTTTTCTACCAGGCATTTTGCCGTGTCGTCATGTAAACGCCTCGAAAGAGGATCCATGCCGGTATATTGCCGGCAATTTTCGTCCATGTAAACGGGCCTCACGTGGAGTGGCCTTCAAAATACTAGTAACACTTTCACTGATATAGCTATTTTCACAAGCGGAATCAATGAGAACTCGCACTTTCTTTTCCCGACCCTTGATCCGAATGAAAACGCAGAGAGTTTGAAAGTATATACTTTCGTTTCTGTTGCAGTTACTTGATAGAGAATTCTCAGTTTTTATGGAACATTTTTGATCATAATTTTTATCTAATTTTGGACACATAATTTCAAAATGGGAATAATTACATTTAGAACACTTAATGGTATGTTTAGCATCACAATTTTTACTTAAATGACCAGATATATTTAAACATATAAAACAAGCACCTTTTCTTAATAATAATTGTTTCTTAGCAATAAAAGACATTTTTCTAGCATTATAACATTTTTCACTCGGATGATATTTCTCACAAAAAATACAGTTATTAACTTTCTTACCTGAAGCACTTTCAGAACTCACCAGTGCTGATGCAGTCATTAATTCAGTTGTTTTCATCCTTTCGGTTGGAGGATCTCTCTTTTGGATAGTAGGGCCGAAACCGGATTTAGCCAGTTGCACCATTTCTTCCCCTTGAACTTCCAGGCGAAGGAAAGTCATTAAATGTTCTTAGAGTCCGTGATCCTTTGGCTTCTGTTTCATTATTCCGTTTTCTTTCCCAGGCTACCAGGACTTCCTCGGGTAAACAGGATTCTACCAACGGTGTTAGAAAGTCTCCATATTTTTCTTGCGTTCGTCCAAGGCTCTCCAACGATCGTAATTTTCCTTCGAGTTCGTCGTACAAGGCGGGCAAATCAGTTTTCGTTCTTCCAGACGCAGCGTTCTTCATAACTAAACTTAACAGTTCACGTACGTAAATTTGTACGAGCAAGTCTTCACGGCCGTATCTCTCTTTTAATTGATCAATGGCTTTAGGGTAATTTTCCGCCGTCGCTGGGAAACTCAACACTAATCGTTCTGCTTTCGATTTTGGTTCTACGGATTGCAATAAATATTGCATCTTGTCCTCCGGCGCGATGCTTTTATCATTATGAATTTTCTGAAATTGACTCCAAAAGGCCAAAAAGTCTTTAGCTTCGCCACTGAACTTTTTCAATTAAATTTTCGGTAATTTAAAACTTCTCTTTTCAGTTTCGGTTGGAATAGCAGTTTCTTGTATTTTCGAATCTACTCGGGAATACATTTCGATATAGCGGTCACGGTAGTTTTCTGCGTCTTCCATATCATCCAAATATTCTTGCTCGGCATCTTTCATTTCTAAGAGTTGTTCAGAAATTTGATTCTGACAAGTGTCGAGTCTCTGGAATTTATCCATGATTTGAGTTTTCAGAATCGAAAGTAGATTCATATCGATGTCTTCTTTCCTCAATTCGGTTTCAATTTTCTTCAGACTGAGAGAAAATGCTGTTCTCAGCCCTTTCCTTTGCGCTTTCAACGCAGTCACTTCCATCTTTATAGATCGAAAATTTCAAAGTTCAATAGTTCGTGATTCGGTTTCAGTTTCACCTCCAACAAACAGCCTCGCCCCACGTTGGGCGCCACTAATTATGTTAGGAACACAATTAATTCTTAAGTTCTGTGGGCTGCATCTACCAGATGCTGGGCGTTGGTGGAAAGTGATTCATTCATCAGCCAGCAATTTAAAGAAACTAACTTTATTAAGAACTGCCGAGCGAGCAAGTACACGTGATTGCTTCACCCGTTTTATATACAGAGCATAGTGACGTCACAGAACCACTTCACAGTTACAAAAACGTGGCGCCATGCAGCCACTCATTAACACAAATCATTTTTATTCACAACATACGTGCTGAGAACAAACTTACCAGCTGATTTTTAAAATTCTTGTGTTATTCGAACAGGAATATGCCCCCTTCCCCTAATATGCCTTCGATTTTACACTACGATTAATAGAACGCGAGATATTGCACTATGGCGAATTTAGGCCATATCAATAAAAACCCGAAAAAACCAGTAAAAAATTTTTCAAGTCAAATTGTATAGTTTGCATCGTGTTTGAAACACTCTAATACGTGAAGAGTGTAGTTTTTGCCCTGGGTTTTTGATTTCCATGTGATTGACGCATTTTTTTTTCTTCCATCGATTCTCGCCAAGCTCAATATACTTATGTAAAATTCACCGCTGACCACGAATACATATGGCACTTTTCGAAATTCCAATTAGTTCAAAAGCTATTGCATTCCGTATTTTTCTCATTCTTTCCGGTGTTGTGATATTTGGCTCAAGTTTCTCGTGAATACCTAAACATTTTTGCTCCCAGAAAGTTATCAAAGTGACCCATTTCACTCGAAATTTGATCGGGAATCTTATTCTGGTTTTCATTTCGCAAAATTTCAGTAACTTTATATTTAAAATCAAAGAACCCTTTTATAAAATCAAACCCTCCATTAGCATAGCCATTGTTGGCTATGACCACTGCCACATGATCCGAAAAAGAATCAAAATGGATTTGGATGTATCCTTGGGGTACAGCAATCCATGTGGCTTCCATATATTACCAAAATTTACCAAGTGTTTTTTTCTTTTAATTTTTTTTATTGAGTACATTTATAACCCCGTTCACCACAAAGTAAAAAAGGGGACTTTCATAAAAATAAACGTGAAGCACACATCACAAAGGAAAGAAGAATTACAACACAAACATCCATGTCCTCTCCGAGATTCAAACCCAGGTCCTACGGCACCGCAGTCCATGTCACTAATCACTATACCTGATAGGTGTCTTGATCTGGTGTAGCAGCGGGTGGTGTATCCCGGACGAATCGTTGTGCAAGCATGGACCACACGTTTTTGATTAGTGATAGATCGAGAAAACAAGTAGGCCAAGGAAGAAATTCAATCTGAAGGGTTAAAAAGAACTTTTGAACATTGTGGGCCACGTGTGGCCATGCATTATTCTTTTAGAATATGGATGATGAATGTGAGAACCACGGCCTACAACACCCCAGAGATGTCACGCTGGTGTTCAATGTACCGACAATGTGTACTTAGAGGGGTGTGGCAATGAAACCCAATACCACCCCTAAAACCATCATACCGGCTGCAGGACCAGTGTGGTGCGGGAACGTCTTAAGACTTCTTGAGGCCCAGGGTCTTATGCAAAAGTAGACCCTGATCCCCTACACAAAAGTAGGCCCCACCTATAACCCTTAAAAATAAATAATACATAGCATACATTGTCAAATACTCATACAAGCAGTAACCCGAAACAAAAAAAATGTTTATATGACTTTCCATCTAACAAATCGGCTCGACTTATTACCGCTTTATGACAGAATTAGTAATGATGGTGTGTGGTGGTAAGCCTAGACCTATACGACTGTCATCACGTGTAGCCAGTTATCATCCAAAATTTCTAGTTTTTCAGAGAATACAGCCAGAAACAACATTTGGCCATTCAAATTATTCGAATCATGATCTTAATAAGGCTGAATCAAGAACGAGACGAGGCCCTTAGCCAGGGCCGGATCTACGTATGGGCTTAATGGGCTGCAGCCCAGAGCCCCCGGGTTCTAGGGGGCCCCATTCCCCGTTGAACAGAAAGAGATGCTTACTATCAAAATAGTAATAAAATAATAAACCAGTAAAAAATACATTTCAAAAATGAAATATCCGAAATACCATACCAAATTTATTTTTATTTTCGAGAGCAAGAGCACAATTTACTTTTGTTCTTCCGTCTTACCACCGAATAAGTGGAAATTAATAATTAATAGACAGAGGCTCTATCATAGGACGGTGCCGATGAGCATCGAGCATTTATACAAACGCAGTGGCATTTTTTCTGTAGACAGTTATTTTTGTGCAATGGGCGCAATCAGGTTTTGTGCCCCAAACCGGATCTTACCAAGGTTTGAAAATCCATAGCATAACATAGGCTTTGGACCCACTAGAACCTTGGGGCCCCTCACAATGCGGGGTCACAGGTGTGTACATTACGCCATTGAAGAGAAAGGGAAAGGAACTAAGCCAAAGAAAACGGAGAAACCCAATAAGCAAATATTAATGAAGGAAATATGCAAAATATCGATGACCAGCAGCCTTGTAAAAAATATATTCTTCAGACAGAGAACATCAGTAATGCCTCAACTGAAAAGTGTTTACAAAATGTTGGGTTTGAGTTTAAACAAGATATCAATCATTGCCATGGCCAAGTAATTTTAGCGCGTTTTTCACATGTTGTATTTTACAATAATGCAACTAATGAATTTTTTACTAACAGAAAGTAGTACTGTACCACTCCTCTAAATGTACTACTATTGAGCTGAAAAGAAATAATGACATAAATCTGTATCAGCACTATAAAAAAGTAAAAACTAGCGAAATTCCGGAAAATTTGTCGGAAAATTCGAGAAAACTATGGGGAAATTTAAATATGATTCGGCTCATCTACGGCACAAATGCGACCCAATGCCGAAAACCCGAGGTCAATTGGTTGCTTATTGGCTGAGAAAAAGGTACGACAAAATATGGAACGAAACGAAATTTGCGTCCTAATAGCGCTTTTGTTCCACTACGTGAAAAACGCGCTAAAAATATGTTGACATGGGTTCGTGGCCTAAATCGCTAAGTAATAATTTTATTGATTGTATCCTATCACATGAAATACGTTATTTTAAAAATAAAAATCCAAACAATATATATTCTGTTTCAGTAAGAGAATACAAAGGACAAAAGAGATCATTTTCGAATAACCATTTCATTAAGAAACTTTAAAATGGCCAAGTGCTGGAAAGACCTTGGCTATGTTATTCAACTAGCTTTTGTAGTGTTTTTTGTTTAACCAGCAAAATTCTATCTAAAACAAATTCTCAATACACAGCCGACTTTTCTGATAGGAAACACTGAACAAGTCGCTTAGAAAATCAGGAAAATTCTATTGAACATAAAAATTTAGTGTTAATTTGGTTGACACAAAAAGAAAATAAGTCTGTTTTACTAGGGGAGGGCATGACAAAGAAAATTACTTTGGGGGCGAGACTTTGTGTATTAGCAGTACTCCTTTAGGACAGTGGTCTTCAAACTTTTTCAACTCACGGAACCCCTAGAACTTGAAGGTGCTTTCGTGTAGCCCGTGGAACTTGAAAGTGCTTTTGTGGAACAACTTGAACTAGAAAGTGTTTCCGTGGAACCCAATTCCAAACACATACGTCGAAGAATATGTCTCAAAGTAATATTTAAAGTACACTGCTGGCCACAGTAAATGCAACGAACTGAAGGATGCACGCAAATAACATGAAATTTACAACATGCATTAGCGGAGGTGATAGATATGCAAATGATTAGAATTTTAGCGCAGACCCACATCACGCACTCCTGTGGTGACACATCAAAGCGCTATTTAAGGCTTGAAGATTTCAACAATTTCAAGTTTGGCAATTGTGTTTTTCTTGTGGTTTTTTCAAAAAACGATCAGTTATGTCTCGTAGAAAACAGCGATCAGCTTTTGATCAAGTATCCGAGTTCGACAGAGGAAGCATAGTGGCCTACCGAGATTGTGGATCATCTTTCAGGGAAATCGGTAATCGTGTTGGACGAAACCAAACAACTGTAATGGAGATGTGACCATCGATCGCATCATCATCGCATCCATCATCGATCGCATCCATCTCAGTGCACCACTTCACGTGAGGGCAGGCAAATTGTGCGCATAGCAGTGACGGATCGCTCAGTCACATCACGAATCATAGCACAGCACATTGAGTCTGTAACCTCATCATTCAGTGTCTACGCGTAACATTCGACGCCGTATACAGCAGTTGGTCTACCCTTGATGCATAAGCACAGACGTCTCCGCCACCAATGGTGCGATGAAAGAAGGATGTGGGTGCCAGAATGGAATGAAGTTATCTTTACTGACGAATCACGCATCTGTCTGCAACACCACGATGGTCGGATTCGAGTTTGGAGACACCGTGGAGTGAGGATGCTGAACAGCTGCGTTATGCACCGCCACAATGGTCTGCACCGGGTATTGCGGTATGGGGCGGTATTAGATATCACTCTCACACTCCTCTAGTACGCATTGCTGGTACTTTAAACAGGCAGCGCTACATCTCCGAGGTGTTGGAGTCAGTTGTCCTTCCTTACCTTCAGAGCTTGGCCACAGCGATATTTCAATAGGATAATGCGCGACCACACGTGGCACGCATTGCCCAAAGGTTCTTCGTCAATCACCAGATTGAATTGCTTCCCTGGCCGGCTCGCTCTCCGGATCTTTCACCGATAGAAAACATGTGGTTCATGGTTGCTCAACGATTGACCCAGATTACACCCCCAGCTGCCACATCAGATCAACTTTGGCAACGTGTGGGGTGCTTCTTGGTCTGCTGTACTTCAAGAACACTTCCAAAGTCTCTTTGAATCAATGCCGAGGCGTGTGGCAGCGGTGATCTCCAACAATGGCGGCTACTCTGGCTACTGATTCTGGCAGGAACCACACTTCACCGAAGTCTATAAATTTAATCATTTGATACTTGACCAACATGTTATCTACAAAATAAATTTTGTTGTGCTATCTCTTGTCTTTCTTGGTGTTGCATTTATGGTGGCCAGCAGTGTAGATCAACATGTTACAGGTACTTCATGTAAAAGCAATTAAAAAAAGTATTTGCACATTTATTATAAACAAAATTCTAACCTAATTTTGTTAATATAATTTACTCATTCAAGTGTCATCTATCCATGCATTATATTTAGTAACTGAGATACACTACCTGGCCAAAAGTATCCGGACACCCCTTAAAAAAGTGGTTCTGGCGAGTGACGCAATTTGATACGTAATTGAAAGCTGTAAAAGTGTTGGTAGTGGTTTGTCAGACTGTATTTATGCGTTTGTGAGGCATTGAGTAAGTCAAACGAGCTGAGTGAGTTTTGTCGTGGCAGTATAGTGGGATGCCACTTTGGTGGGAAATCAGTTCGTGAGATTGCGGACATTCTACAGAAGCCTAAATCCACTGTGAGTGATGTAATTGTGAAGTGGAAACGTCGAGGCAGTGAAACGGCAGAAAAACGAACCGGTTGGCCGAAAATTCTTGGTGAACGCAGCCACAGAACTCTGAAAAGGGCAGTGAAACAAATTCGCAAGTCCTCGTCGGTGGAAATTTCTCAGGAGCTCCAAAGTTCATCAGGAATTAGTGTTAGCAGCAGGACTGTCCGTCGAGAGTTGAAAAACTTGAGATTCCATAGTCGTGCAGCCTCTCACAAACCAAACATCACTCCACAGAAAGTGAAGCATCTATTGCAATGGTGTAGAGCTCACCGTCATTGGACTGTGGACATGTGGAAAATTGTTCTTTGGAATGATGAATCTCGCTTTACAGTCTGGCAGTCGGATGGACGCGTCTGGGTTTGGCGGATTCCCGGCGAACGTTTCTTTAGTGACTGCATTGTGCCGACTGTTAAGATTGGTGGTGGAAGAATAATGGTGTGGGGGGAGTTTCTCGTGGTTTGGCCTGGGTCTGTTAGTTCCTGTGATTGGAAACATGAACTCTGAGATGTATGTGGACATTCTGGACAATGCTTCACTCCCAACTCTATGGCAATATTTCGTTGAAGGCCCATTTCTCTTCCAGCAGGATAACTGCTCCATTCACACATCGAGGCTTGCACAGACGTGGTTTGACGAAATGGGTGTTCAAAAACTGGACTGGCCTTCTTAGAGCTCCGATCTAAATCCTATAGAACACCTTTGGGACGAATTAGAGCGCAGATTACGTAGCCAGCCAAATCGACCATCCTCACTGCAAGCACTCACTTCAGCTGTGATGGACGCCTGGAAGGCAATTAATATGGTCACCTATCAAAAATTGGTGGAAAGTCTTCCCAAACGTGTGCAGGCTGTCATCCATGCAAAAGGGGGACCAACATCATATTAACATGTGCCTCAAAACGCTCTACGTCCATACCACTGGGTGTCCGGATACTTTTGGCCAGGTAGTGTATATGCTTCCTTTTTATTACACGTTTGAAGTCTAGGTCTGTTGAGATTAAGTGCAATCGCATTACTTATTCTGAGTTTAATTTGCTTTTATACTGTGTGTTTGTTGTCACTTATGTTGAAAAATATATTTTACTTATACACAATATTCTTAATGGTATTATAATGTTTATAGCTGTGTGTGAAATCCCGTGTATTTTGCATGAATTTGCAACCTAACATTTAGAAGCTGTTCTTGCTTAAATTTAGATTTTTACATCAATTCTGTTGCTATGTTGTTCCCTTTCTTTCATTATATGTGTTGTTTTTCTCAAAAGTAAAAAGGTGCATTTTCCGTTATAAAACTATTTAGTTTGCAAGACGTGCTAACTAACGAGTATAAAATTATCTCGTAGAGCCCGAGATAGTAAGCAATAGAATATTCACAATCTAGTAGAAAGAATATATATATATATATATAATTTAAACGTTTTATTATTCTTTTATTATTTTATAATAAAATTTTAAAAAGTTTTCAAAAAATAAAGTTATTACATATAAATAAAATTTTCAGTTTTAATGAATAGAGGGGGGGGGGCGATGAGCTTTAGATACTTGTAACTTATAAACTTTGTAGAGAAAGTAAATCCATTTTGGATACATATTTATTTCTTCTAGATTTCTTATTGTGACTCGTGGAATCCCTGAGTATGCCTTGTGGAACCTCAGCGTTCCGTGGAACATAGTTTGAAGACCACTGCTTTAGGATGTTCAATCCTCAATATAATAGCGCTGAATAAGCAGTCAATTCGGAGAAAATAGCAATCGAAATTCATACTATACAATTTATTGAATACAATTACGTTTTAATCAGCTCCAGCGATGCAGTTGTATAGATGATAACGTACTTGCATTTTTTGTGATCCGTCAGAGTTCGAGTCGCACGGTAGACTTGCCTTTTTTTTCAATTCATTTAATTATTTTTACAATTAAATAATTTGTCTTGCCAAATATTTTATATAATTATAAAATAATTGTAATAATAAAATATCATAAACAATTTTACATATTATAAAACTATGTTTTATCTAATTATAAAACTATTTGTAATAATTTTACTTTTTAAAATACAAAATACTTATATAAAATATCATTTAATATAATATATTTTTATAATAAATATTATTTATTAATAATGCTATAATAATTTTTATTACATAATAACAAAATTATATTATAATATATTTATAAAATATAATAAAATATTAAAAAAATTATTGTAATTGTTTTAGTTTTTAAAATATAAAATAATTACATAAAATTTATAATAAGCCTTTTCAAAAAAATTTATTCAATTGTAAAAATAATTAAATGAATTAAAAAAAACAAGGCAAGTTGATCGCGTGACTCGAACCCTGAAAGATTGCGCGGAATGCAGGTGCACTACCATCTATGCCACTGCATCGCTGGAGCTGAAAAACACTTCATTGTATCAAAGCTAAATATGATTTTAGCAGGCTATTTTCTCGGAACTGACTGTCTATTCGGAGCTATTATATTGACGGTTGAACACCCTAAGGGAGTACCACTATTACACTAAATCTCGTCCCCAAATGAATTTCCTCAGTCGTGCCCTCCCCTTGTTAGATAAATAGTTACAGGAGCAACTAAGAAAAGATACGCAATATAATATTACCACAACGTCCTCAAACGTGTTATTGCGGTACTATAGTATTTGGCTATAAGGGATTTAGCATTTAGAGGTACAGAGGAAGTTTTTGGTTCTTCTCATAGTGATAATTTTATGGGTTCCTTGGAACTGCTAGCAGAGAGTTCGACCCATCCATTCGTGAATAAATTGAACAGGGAGAATTACGACCATAATCGTTAATATCGTACTTATCAAAAACGATTTATTAGCAAATAATTGAGACCACGGGCAGCAAATCATTAAAACAATAACAATTATCAATTTAAATAAATAATGTTTACATAAAGCACTATTCAATTATGATGGATTCAACACCAAATTTGTCTCACAATGACCAATTTGCTATTGTACTACGGTATTGTTTTTGGGGGAAATGTGTCTCATTAATAAATATTAGAAGTACACTGGATTATTCTTATTTAATTCTCTACAAGAATTTTTAGAAACAAATGAACTGCTATTGGATAATTGTAGGAGACAATCATTTGACGACGCTGCCAATATGTACGGTAGATATAATAGTGTGCAAGCTTTTCTAAAAGAAAAAAAATATATAATTCGCTAATTATATATCGTGTGCTGCACATTTTCTGAGTCTGGTTAGTGCAGAAGGTTGAAGCTGAAATAGTGAACTTCTTTGGTTTTAGTGCAACAAATATATGTTTTCTTTTCTGCTTCGATCCGTAGGTGGGAACTTCTAAATCGTGAAATTAAACTAAAATTTACTTTAAAAAGTTTAAGTCAGACTAGATAGTCTTGTCACTGCGATGGTGTTGAAGCCTTAAAAGATAATTATGGTAATAACATGAATATTCTTATAACATTTAGTCACGATGAAATTGAAAAAATTGATTTTCGAGAAAACGCAGTAAATTTTTTTAATAAATTAACAAAAATCGAAACACCATTTTAATTATATTTTAGGAAGAAATTTTTTTGAAAGATTTAATTCAGTTAACAGAAAATTACAAACTCTTGGTTTGGACATCTGTGAAGGAAATAAGTTAATTATGTCAATAAAAACGTTTATAACCAATGTACATTAATGATTCTCAAACTTTGAATGCTTACGACCCAATTTTCAATCAAAATTTTCATCGCGGCCCCCTTCGACAACAATAATGTATTGAATGCAATAAAAATGTACTTTGACGCCAAAGCTACAGTACGAATTTCATTATAAACCATAAAAACTATCGAAATGAGAATTAAATTTTTGTATACGACAAGCACATGGAAGGCACCACTAATTATTATACTTGTTTTTAATGTATTGATAAATTAATTATCCAAAACATTGTGCAGTAGAGTAGAAACAGAACATAGTGATGTGAACAAGAGACGGGTTATTTCAAAATTTGCAGATAAATCTACAAAAAGGCTCTGTATGGGAAAGAAAAATTTAAAAAGGACACGATTATTGTTTCGTTAGATAAGCTAACCCTTGATTTAAATAGAAGTCAAGTATATGCAGAATATAGTATTTAAATTTTTGATGGATTTGCTAGATCAGAGAAAGGAGAACGTCAACCTAGAGAGTGTATTCCCTATTCAGGTAACGTAGACCAACATTTAGTAAATGAAGGTGTTCAACTCAAAACTTATCGAAAACAAAATGAACTGTCCTATACTTGTAGTGATATATTAAATTTAATTTTTGAAAAGAGACTTGATGTTTTTCTAAATTTGTTACCGTTTTAAAGATTTTTATAACGCTTCCTATTCCTTGTGAAGTGGAGCGTGCATTCTCTAAAATGTCCTATATAGAAATAAAGAACATGATGACAAATACTAGACTTACTTATTTATCACTTCTTTCGATTAATACTGATATCACTAAAGACTTAAAATGTGATGAGCAAATAAAAGTATTTGCAGCACAAAAGTGTAGAAAAGTGTTTTTTTTTTGCTTTTTTTGTAAATTATGTTATTATTTATAACGAATTGAAATTGTTTGAAATAAAAAAAACCCTGAGAGAGAGTTTCGTATATTTAAAAATTTTCCCAAGAAAATTTTTTTATAGGAAAATTGCAAATTTTTAAATTATTTAGGGGGCCCTCCAGGTATCATTAGCTCAGGGCCCCCAAAGGTCACGGTCCGGCCCTGCCCTCAGGCCGGGCCTAGTTGACCCATGCCTTAAGATAAGTCCCTGTGTATAGTGATGTATAACGCATGTTTTCAGTATCATGTCACCACGGTGTCTCCAAACTCGAATATGACCATCGTGATGTTGCAGGCAGAAGTTGGATTCGTCAATAAACACAAAGTTGTTCCATTCCATTGTCCATGTCTGCCGTCCATCGGAGCATTTGTGGCGCAAACGCCTGTGGTTTTCAGTCAAGGGTAAATGAAGCAATTGACGGCTTGTAGACATTCCACTCTGCTGCAAACGGTGTCGAATGGTACAAGTGGACACCGAATGATGCGTAACAGACTGAATCTGTTGTTCTGCGGTTCGTGATGTGGCTGCGTGATCCGTCACTGCCATGCATACAATCAGCCTGTCATCACCGGCAGTGGTGCAACGAGGTGGGTGTGATTGGCCCCATCGGTCCGTCGTTTTGTCTTACATCCAACAATGATAGATCCGTATCACAGTTGCTTGGTTTCGTCAGACACGTTGACCGATATTCCAGATGGATAATCCGCAATCCCTATAGACTACTATTCTTCCCCGGTCGAATTCAGAAACTTGGTGAAAAGACACTCAATGTCTTCCACGAGGCATAGGTAAACAACTTACGCAAAAAATACATGAAAAAACAATTACTGTACTTCAAATCGTCAATCTGTTCTCCCCTTATATAGCGCTTGAAGGTGGCGCTACGGTCGCCCATGTTGTATGTGTGCGCTATAATGCTGATGATTTGTTTATTTCATCGCCACCAACGCATGATGTAAATTTAACATGGTTTGCATGCTTCCTTCAGGGTGTTGCATTTTGTGTGGCCAACAGTGTATATGTACTTTATAGCGATCCAACTACACTATACAAATTCTCTAATCATTCTTATCATGCTTTTATATATAAAATTTTTCATCTGCTTTTTACCTACAAACCACAAAGATTGTACGTAAAAAGCAGAATAAACTGTCACCTCATACGTTTTTATTTTCTAAGCATATTAGTTGCCCGATGATTATGTTTAGATGCAGATATTGCTCCGAGTGTTGCTCATTGTAATGTTTTACCCTATGGAGTTTCCCCCTGTTGAATTTAAAATTTGAACTAAATAAATTATTGGTTAAGTTTTTAGAAATACTTTTAAATTTTACTATTTAATTTAACTTTATGATCCGGATTCAACACCCCACCTTCACAGCTCCCAACAATGATTTTTGCTTATTTTCTAATTTAACTATTACATAAGATAACTTTATTCTTGAATTTAAGGTTTCACTGATGCAAAATTTCATACACTGGAAGTCATTAGTAAAATTATCATTGTCTTAACATTAATTACATTCTTAAAATATAAAATAGGTGGGCCAACTTTTTTAGGAAGAGTGCCCCTTCCAACTTTTCGAACAAATGAAAGCGTGAAAAAATGTTTTTATAAGCTTATTATGTATCTTTTACACAAAGAGCACATTTTTAAAACACAAGTCTAAGTAGTGGAAATTTAAAAAAAAAAAAAAATGATAAATGAGATCAAAGCACAAATTTAAATTTTATTGCTGATCGGGTCAGTTAATTTTGAACGATATTTTTATTTTGTTATGGTTCATAATAGAAAACATCTCTTCACAAACGTATGTTGACTCAAATCTACAACAATATCTGACAGAGCCAAATCGTGCCAATTTGAAAAATTGGTTATTAGTACAAATTTTCAAAATTCAATTGAATTCCTTACATTTGCTTGCCAGGGTAGTATGGTGCTATATACAATAATTTCAATTTTGATTTCAGGTGGATAACAATTAAAATTTTGAAGAGAAATTGAAAAAGGTTTTGTGAAAAGATCTGCATTTTTTTTTTTTTTTTATCATCTTGAAAATCATTAAACCTAACACTGAAAGAATCGTGCAGAAATGTATATTAAATTTATCACAGCTCGGAACACTATTAACTTGGGTAGATAGATCCTGCATTAATGGGAAGTATATTAGTTTTTTCCCCTCCAAAATCAAGACAAAAAAACCGAAGGTTTATCCGCAAATGAATCTCAGTCAAGTTAATTTAAAATAAATTTTGAGATTTTTTTTTTGTCTGAGACAATCGCATTTCAATAAAATTGTAAAAAGAATTTGTTATTTAAGTAGAACGTCGTTTATCCGAATCAATTGGGACCGGACACCATTCTGATACACGATTGTTCGGAAAACCGAATGCGATTCATGCAGTATATGAAACTGGACACCATACGAATATTGAAAATCATGTGCGGGAAATGGGAAACTGCTTGAAGAAAAAGCAAAATAGGTGCAAAATGTCGCAATTTTACCCTGATTTGTGGAAACTAATCGCTTATTTTTCGGTGTACCATTTTACACCTTCGTTTTTTCAATGCAAGGTCTCTGATTCTCTTCAGCAGCAGTAGTTGAGTAGGACAGCACTATGATTGTTGTTCGTACCACTCCATAGCTGTCTCTAACGCAGGAAACGCGTCAGCATTTGATGGACCCTTGCTATTTTCGTTGTTGTCCTCGTCTTTATCCGTTTCATCGTCGACAGGGTCGGATTCTTCTTGCAAGGAAGTCACAATCTCGTCATCGTTTAGCAATTGAAATCCACAGTCTTCTGCATCACATGCCATCCAGGTTTCTATATCAATAAAACTGAACAAAGGAATACGAATGCACTCTCTCACTTGGAAACAAACTGATCTAATATTCCACACAGATGTTTACCAAATCACACAGCTGAAATTCCCCAAATATTAATTAAAATTAAAGTACTATAAAGAAATTTAAAAAATGATGACTAATAAAGAGAGATGTTTACAAATAGAAAAAACACAAATAAAATACATAATTTAAAATTAAAGAAAGATGTAACACAAAAGCCGATTTTGAAAGTTTATTAAAAATAATGCTTAATGTAGCTCTTTATACAATTTATTAAACCGGAATGCTCTGAACTTAAAAATTATTTTAAAATGGCAACATTATCACATGAGTATTATTACAAATCTTACCATAGGGGGATAATAGCTTTTGTTGCTCCATATCACACAAAGCCTGTAACCCTAAATTAGATGGTCTGCTATTATTTGATTTATAAAGCTGAAAACCTATAGAAATTGGCATTAATCAATTAATATTTATGTGAATATACATTTGATGATGCGCTAGAGAAATAAAAAATTACTTTTAAAATCAATGGTTTTAAATTCCTCAAAGCAGTTGTTAGACCAGTAACATGGAAAATACCACATGAAATGAAATGATGGTTTCTAAAGATTATTTAAAATAAAAAAGAGAGATTGGAATAGAACTGATGCTTCAAGCTACATGATCAATTAAAAAATGTTAATTATAAACTAATACATATGCATATATATATATGTGACATTATTTGTAAGAGCAGTTAAGATTATTTGCAATGGAACATTTGTTGTTGATTTTACATAATTTTACTAAGTTCAATAGTTAAAATACTAAGGTCAAAAATCAATGCCTAAAATTGATGTAAAAGCATGTTTCAGACCATTCTCTTGCATTAAATTTTATATTCAAGAAAGATTATAAGAAATTTCTTTAGTGAAAAATATAAAGTTATTATATGGTTATATAAAATTAGAATATAATCTACAATAAGGCATTTTCCTCCAAAAAGTTTATTCCTTTTTATTTTATACAAATACATTTATTTATCAAAAGCACCAAGTGCATCCATCATATTGTACATTTCATGTAAAACAGGACAAAAAAATTGTTGTAATAAATTGCTGTTTCGATTAACAAGGTGCAAATAACAAAATTATATAAAATCCAAACCTTGTAAATGCAAATAAACATATTAACAAAAACTATATATACAAACAAATTCAATATATATTTAATATATACAGCATAAAATATTTATTCATGCCATTGCACAAAAAATGTATTGAATAATACAAATTCAAATACAAACTTTGCAAATATTTAAAGATGAAAAAGGATTCATTTTCCTGTTGATAAAATTGTGAAACAATTGCTGATATTTTATGTAGTTATGTAGGCAAATTTAGTTCTGAACATTTCATTATAAAAATAATAATTTAAGTACATGTCCATTAGTTATTCTTAATCAACATTAAATTTGTGCAATGTTTTACATAAGTTAAACATTTAATTAATACAAAGAGATTATTACAATATATATAAATTACTCGTGCACAAACACATACAGAATTTCATTTGGCATAAGTTTTTTATGGACATCCAAAACATAATACACATAGATAGTATATTCAAATAATTTAAATCTGACTCAAAGATTTTTATATAAAATTATTAATAGAGACAATTTTTAAATAAAATAATCTTGAATTTCAATTGCAGTAAAACTAGTTAATAAGTAACTAATAAAATTTATAGTAAAACTATAGTTTAGCAAGGGAAAATATAGCATAGAAGATGTTTAAAGAGTAAATTGCATTCAAATTAGCCCAATAACAGTCTAAAAACTGAATTAGAAACTTTACAAAGTCAACATTGATAATTCAATTCAGACAAAAGTTACAAAACATTGGTCACAACAGAGCCAGGTTTAGATAAATGTAAAGAAACAAATCTTTCTTTAATAATCTTTAATTTTAGATTAAAATGTGATAATCCCTTAAAACAAAAATATTGATGAGAAAAGAAAATGCAATTGAAGCCAAATATAATTTCATTACAGTTTAAATAATTTAGCAAAAAATCTCTATTAATATATTAGAATATGTATACCTTTATAACATATTTAGATATTAGAATATTTATTATTAGCATTTTTATTTATTTACCTGTAACCTTTTTCTTTTTCACCAAAAGAAGACTAAAAAAATATTTTGAAATCATAGAAGTTAAAAAGGGAACAATGGAAATAAATTAGAGCACAAAAAATAAAAACTATCATCTAATGGAACTTTTAAAATTGTGGCCATTAATAAACTTTTCTTATTTATTACAGAAGTTAATTTTTATTGATACATTTGGTTAACTCCAAATGAACTGCAATCAACAAATATCAAAAAGACTTCCCTTGCCTTTTTCCTATAGCAAAATAATCCTCCTTCCCAAAATATGAATGCAATTCCATATTTACTTTAATTTATTATAGCATAAAATGTTCCACTAAATTTTACATCAAAACAGTTATTAAATCAATTAAAATTAAATAACATGTATTCTCAAAAATGCAGTTATATATAAAGGAAATATAACTAAAAATTCTGAACAAAAATATAAAATGCAAATTTTAAAACTTAACAAAATAATATTTTTCAAAAAAGGATAAAGTTGTTCGAATGTGGAAAACAACAAATACAACAAACAGATTGAATGATGCTATTTGAAGACAAATGTATTCATCTGTGACAATTTTAAATTATACAATAATTTGAAAACAAAAAACAAAGAGTATTTTTTTTTGTTCTGTATTAACTACCAATAGATGCCTGTTCTAGTTTTGGAACCAATACAACACATTTGAATCCACTCTTACAAATTGATCAATTCATCCTCTACATTTTAAGTCAAAAACATTTTACACAATACTATTCAACTGCTTATTTTATAGTTCAATATAATCAACTACATGAATATTGTAAGTTCCCAATCATATCACAAATCTGATCAGCAAACAGAAGCTGGTATATTAAAAATAAATGAATTGCAACAGGTGGTTTTATCTAAGAATCACAACAGCAACACATGCTTATTAACTTGCAAGTGCCGATATGACAATGCTTTTATGTTTTTACATCATGAAAAAAATTAATAAAAAATATCTGCTTATGAATTTAGAATAATTTTTTAAAAATAATTCTGAATGACAAAGCACAGAATTTATGTGAATCCTGAGACAACACATTTTATTGCCCATTTAATTTATGGAAAACTTTTCAATCAAAACCCCAAGTAGTTTATTCTAAAAAACTACTAATATATACTAATGTGAAACAAAAAAAAAATATGAGCATTTATTCTATTAAATAATGATTAAAGTACTAATATATTACAATTTATAACTAAAAAAAACCCCAACAACTTAAGAATTTAAACAAGCACATCTTATCAACATGCAAATGTAAAGTTTAAAGCTATATATTAGCAAATATTTCTCACAAAAAAAAAAATTAAATTAACAATAATATATGGAAAGTAAATAAATGGTTAACAATATTAATCTCACAAATAATAATTACACATAAATTTAGCTTTATATTGCAAAAAAGAAAACTGCATATAATTTAAGAAAACATATAAAAACTAAAGATGTCAGTATAATATTAAAATGTGAGCTTAAGTAATAGAAACATATTTATACAAAAACATATGAGTTTTATTAGTAAAATGATTTCTTTTATCACCAAATAGTTATTTTTATATAAACAAAAACAAATTAGACAAAATGCAATTTAACATATATTTTAGTTTTTTAAATACCATTTTGAGAAATAAAGTTTTTTAATAGCATTTAAATAAATTATAAATTAAAAACAGTCATATCTCAAAAATTAGTAAATAACAGTAATATTGATTTTTTATCACAACTCCCACACACATAAAGTTTCAGTAAATAAGTTGCCAACATAAAAAGAATTTAAAACACACAATATTACATACTATTGAGTCATTATTGACATGAAATTTCAAATGTACACAGATTTTCATTTATTGGGTAAGGAATTTATTCAAGCTATGTATAGTAATATATATATATATATATACAAACTTATACTTATTTACACTAACAAGAATGTGCTAGAGCATGAAATCTATTAAAATTCATTTTGCTACAAATCTGGGGGGGGGGAAGGCTTCACATTGAATTCATTTTAAATATTTACATGGAATTAATATATACATAGATAAAGTTTATATTCATTGAATTGCTATAGTACGAATGAAGAATTCATTTTTAATATTTTTTACAATTTGTTAGTCATGCCACAGAATTCCTTTTTATATTTGTAACTAAATTTGCAATAATAAAAAAAAATTAAAACAATAATTGCAAAATGAAAAAGAAAATATATACACTACATATACTAGGCTATAGTTATTGACTAGTTTTGAAAGATTCTTTCATTAGTAAAATTATCTTAAACATAATATAAAATAGCAGTTTTATACAAGGACAACACACATTTGATGAAATACACAAAACACAATTACAAAGATTTATTAAAGAGAAATCTACCTTGTCTGTCCTTTGAATTTAAAGGTTCTATGTTTATTTTTTATTTAATTATGTGGTGGCCATTTTTTACAGAAATACTTCAACTTATTCTTTCATAAATTAATGAAACACTTCAAAAATTATTTTATACTGAATCAATTTGTACCTTAAATATATATTTTTTCTTCTTTTTTTTGTAATATTTATATCTTCCTGTTTATTTGTAGATGCCTAGTGTAACTTAAAAGTTTAAGGATGGTACTTCTGACAAAATAATTTTAGCTTTCAATACAACTTCAATTTTTTATTTTTTCTCCCTTTCACATGGAAAGTATAATTGCACAAACATAACACAAAGTAGGATTTGTTATTTATATACTTTAGTAAGCAGTGTTGAGAATAGCACAGCACCTTCATTACTCTCTTTTACAAGATATTTAAAACACAGTTAAGCAATAGTTAATAAGTTAGATTAAATAATTTTTTTTTATTGTTGCATTCGGTTTGAAAAACAAAAATTCCTTTAAATAATTATATATTGATACTTGTTTTGATTATTTGCATAAATCAGACATCATAAGAATCTATGCAATATAACGTATATTTCAGTTCATATTATATGGTTCAGAAATCAGTACTTTTTGCACATCACTAAAGGCAAAAAATACACAAACAAAATGGAATATACATACACTTAAAGAGTTTTAGTATTATATTATCACTAAAAAGATTGTGAATCACATAAACTGAAAAGAAATAATCTCAATGTGCTTAATATTAACAAATATTAAGAATATATATACAGTGACTTATGCTGAAAATGGAAAATGAATGATAATGTTTACAATTTATATGAAAGTGTAGAACATAAAATTTGATACTTATTTTCAAGAAATAAAATCTTACAAAACATTAATGCATTTTGAAATTTGTTTCTTCTTTTCAATGTAAAAGGAAATTTGAAATATCCATTACATAGTTACTATAAAGAAAAAATAAATATTTGAATGTTTGTATAAATATGCACAACAATTAATAAGTATTTTAAATTTTACCTGAGAATAAATCACACACACACCACATTCTCATTATTTTAGATCAGCTCTTTAAAAATTACTGATTATATTGATCATAATATGAAACTTTTCACAGAAATGAATTTAGAATTGCATTAAAGGAGCAAAAATATGATGGTCAAAAACTGAAAATGGAATATAATATAAGATTTGTTACATGAAAAATCTTAACTTAATTTTATAAAAACTAAACTAATTTTTATATTAATTTTTTAAAAAGACAACACATCAGTTACTTTACAATGTTAAATAGCATGTAAAATATATTTGAAATTTTATTAATCTGTAAGTATTTTAGAATGGGAGACCCCCAAAAATATCGTAATCATTCAAAAACTGTAAAACTACATCCAATACATTGACACAAAGATGTTTTTAAAAAATTACATTATTTTTAATGGATGTATATTATAAATGATAATCAGTTTTAAAGGAAAGATATTTGAGCAGCCACAGGAACAATTGAGATAAATGGATGAAAAATGAATAAAACAGGGTTTCAATTAATGATTACTTTGCACAATCAAAAATGAAGACTTTATAAAAGCCTTAGATTAAACAAGAACAACTTCACATTCAATGCATTGAAAACCAATATTTTGATTAAGATTCTATAATTAAATAAAGATTCTAAAATATTATTAGATTAGATTCTATAATTAGAAAAGTAATTACAAATTCTGAAAAATATGTAATTGATTATCAGTATAATTTTTCAGAATATGTGGACATAAACTGGTTTTTTCCCCCAAAAGACTCAATAGCATTTTCTTCAATCCCTTAATAAATGAGATATATCTCACAAGTGTAAGGAAAATATTTAATAATCAAACCATACATTCATAACTAAATCACATATTGTTCAAATCATAGAAGATATTTAGGCTTTACATTAACATTTAACCTTTAAAAATTTACATTTTTCATAATTTATAAGGTATAACAATGTCTTGGCAGAGCTCCAAAAAATATTTTCAGATCAGTATAGAACTTTATAGACATGCAGAAGAATAACGCATCATTTTTTATGGAACAGATTGATTTACAATATCTAAGAGGTACTCATATGTTTCAGAATGTTGTTCATATAATTCATTACCTCAAAATTATCGAGGGAAAAATGGTGCAAAAGAATTCATGCAGCGACTGATTTGTGGCGAAAGTGATAATCTTAATATCTAGTGAATTGATTTAAACCCTTAGATGGAATGTATTTGGATTTTCTATACTGTACAAGAAGTATATTTATCAACCATTTTCAGAAGATTTGTTTGACAATTTTACAGTTCCATTTATTTGCTTAGAATTTCTATTTACAGAATACTTGGAATAATTTTTAGAATGAGTTTTTGATGAAATGTTATGCTTTTGACGCAAATGTGGAGGAATAACAGATTCTTTAATATGTACTAATTTCGTATCCATTACTTCACAGTCAATTTGCATCATACTAATATGATCATCAGCATCATCCATTGAATCTGAAAAAGAAAACAAACATTTGTTTTTTTAAAAAAAAACTTGTAAACAATTCATATATATATAACTAAAATTCTTTTTTTTAAAGCTGAAGTCAAAATTACTTTATACTTGTCAAGTTTATATGAGTGACTTATACTTTATATAGGTCAATATTACTTACCATCCAAAATCATTGCTGGCATAACAAATGACATCCTTGGACGAAGTGTTTGATTATGAGCAATAGCAGGAAGTAAAAGATGATCCTGAAGAATTAAAAATGAAAATAAACAATTACAGGAGGTGCAAATGATATAATTAGGATAATTAGCAATAGTTTAATTAAAACATTTTGATTTAATAAAATTTTCAAAATCCATCAATCTGAAAGATACTAAAATTCAAAATGTGACCATAAATCAATAAAATATAACTATACCGTAAAAATATGTGCATCAATAGAAGCTTTACATTCGATATTTGATAAAAAAATGTCCAATTAATTTATGTATAGAATATACATAAATTTAATCAAAACAAATTTCCTAATTGTATGGACAGCAGAAATTTCACAAGAAAAAAATATGAACTGTTTGCCATGCAAACAAATTAAAGCTATATACAAATTGAGGTTGTTATACTTGTGGACACTATTATAACCAAGAAAATAATAAACATGATTTGTCTGAATAAAGAATTCACAATGTAGGTTTGTCTTTTTTATAATTAAAGAGCTCAAATTCAGAAAAAATGTGTTAATTTTATTGCTTGCCAAACATATAAATTATTTAAATATTTTATGTAGTGATTCATAAAATTAAAAATCACTTAATAAGTCAAAAATTAATCAGCACATTATCCAAAACCTGTGTAACTTGGAAACGTGGATTGCATAGTCAAAGAAAAATATGAATTTTTCTTCTGATAAAATTTTTATTGCAAGTCTTTTAAGTAACATAAAGTACCGAATTCCAAAAAAGCGAATATTTTGTACCAAGCAAACCAAAAACTCTATTAAAACCTAATTCAAAACATTTGTTTTGAATTACATTTTAATACTGAAACAACAAAGTGTAATGCTAATAAAAAATCATTATTATTTGCCACTGAAAAATTTCATGTCCAATTGTTTAAAGTAATTTTTGACAAAAGGTAAACAAATCCACACATTTTATTTTGTATTGATATTTTTTAAACTGAATCAGTTTTATATAACACAATTTTTTATAAAGTGATTTTTCATATCGATGTGTTTTTCAATATTTTCAATAGGGGACTTTGAAAAATTAATTGCTGCTTGACTATCACAATTAATGTGCTTCTAAAATTTATATTTATTCTTTTAAGTATTTCAAATTCATTCAATATTCATCCCCCCCCTAATTTTTTAGTTACTTCAGTTAATGATTTCGCTTCCATAGTCAACTGGCTGACACACTCTTGTAATTAAATATCCGCCATAATACTGGTAAATCATTAATAAACGATTTAAATCCTCTCATGCCCTTGAAATTCCATCATTTCTATTAGATGTAAAATTTGTAATATGCACACAAATCTGAAATTTTAAATGTCTAGTTGTAGATCCTCTTCTACCATAGAAGAGAATGTTGAGTAATTCGAGAAATCAAGTGTACGGACAGACAAATAACCATTGATGCTATTGCCTCTGAACTTGGAATTTCACATGGGAGTGTTCCCAGCATCCTTTAAGATGATTTGAATATGCATCATGTTTGTTTGCACATGGTTCCAAAAATATTGTCAACGGAACAAAAAGAAATGAGAGTAAACATATTCAGGAATTTGGTTGATGAAGTGGCCAGTTTCTTGGAACAACATCGTGACAGGTGATGAGATAAGGTACTTTCTTTATGACCCTCAGACAAAACATTAATCAAATGAATGGAAAACGAAAACATCCCAAGGAAGGAGGAATTTTGCTTGGACAAAAACTAAGGGAAAGTGGTGTTGGAAGTAAGTGCTTTTTGATCATAAGGGCGTAATTAAATTCGAATTTATTCTTCAAGGTCAAACTGTCAATAAAGAACTTAACTTGGAGATCCTTAAGTGACTATGAGATGTAATCAGATGAAAATAACCAGAAAAATGGGCAACAAAATATTTGTTTCTTTTACATGACAATGATCCATCCTATCACGCTGTGATTATGAAATAATACCTTGCCAGAAACAGTGTTACCACTCTGGAACACCCTCCTTATTCTCCCAGCTTAGCACCAGTGGATTTTTATCTGTTTCCACAGCTTAATGCATAAATTAAAGGGACAGCATTTTGTGGACTCAGATGAGGTGATTGAAAATGAGACAAAGCAATTAAAGGACCTTTCAAAAAATGGATTCTAAGATATTTTTTTTGAACCATTATATAAATGCTGGAACAAGTGTGTGGATGCAGGAGAGAAGTACTTGAAGGCTGTTAAGATTAAATTATTCTACATTTTAATAATTTGTAAATAACCTATTAAAGGAGCTTTTAGACCCTACCTTGTATATACTATTGATACATCTAAAAAGTCTTCCTATTCAAATTTTTTAATCTAAAACAGATTCAAAACTGCTTCTAGTGAGACAAAATGGTAAATTTATTTTTGAGATACAAAGCATGTATATATAGTTATGTTTAAATTAAAATATTCTTTATGAGTAAAAATAACCAAGCCTGTAGAATAAAAAAGATGTATTTTTAAAAAAATATGTTCTTAATACAGCAGAAAATACTTAATTTTTAATGCATTTAATTACTATCATAACAGATAGTTTAAAGTTTCTTCTTTTATTTCAAAAATATATAATTTTAAAATATTGTCTAATACTTACTCCAGAAAATGATATAAAGTAAAATGAATCATCTCTTCTATGGATTGCATCAAAAAAGTCCTCATAATCTTTTCTTGGTGTCTGATAAATTAAAATCTCATTTCGATTTTTTCGTTTTGCCCTTTGAAATTTAAAAAAAAAAAAAGAAACATTGAAATCAATACAAAATAATAAAAATTATTTTATTACCTTATTAAAAAAATAATCACTCACCATATATCTTTATTTATTTCATTTTTATATCTTGATCCCAGCTGCTGTAATTTAGGTAAAGGAGGTATAGTACTTTTCATATTTACATCATTTTTCTTCATCTTTGATTCCTTTTGCTTCTGTTTTCTTTCAACCCGATGAACCCAACCAAGCAGATCATTTTCTAACCTGTAAGACGTAAGCATTCATACATGCTAATCATGTCCTTTTTCAAAATATATTGACTAAGAATTAAAAATTAAATTTAAAATCAAAAGGAATATAAAATTAAATATAAAATTTCTGCTAAAAAATTATAAAAAGCCAGAAAAATGAAAAAGTTTTCATAAAATATTCAGCTACGGAACAGAGAATTAACTTTAAGGGGAAAAAATATAAGAAATCAATAATTTCACAAATTTAATTTTTTTCACTAATCTCAAGAAATAGAAAAACACAAAAGGAATTAAATTTGTAAAGATCACAAAATGTACAAATGAAAATTTTCATTTTAGGCCATCTTTCTCAAAGATATACTAACAATTTTTTAAAAATTGCTAAAATTGGCCTAATTTTTGCAAATTTTTGAGGTATTTTTATGAATTTCTAAAAATTACACACATTCATAAAAAAAAAAGATAGATAACTAATGAATTAACCAAGATCCTACAATTTAGAATTTAAATATTGTTATGGCCCATCAAATCATTTTACAGTCAAATAGCTGTACATAAAAAGATTAGCAATTTACTCTAAGTCACTGAAATTTCAGAAAAAATATAAGCAAAAGTTCACTTACACATTCCAATATAAAATTTAAACTTAAAAATTAGAGCAAAAGTTTTTTTTGGCTGCATCAAATTTGAAATTTCATTTTGAAAGTTCCCATTGAAAATGTGAGACAAAATACAAATGTAAGTAGATATAAACATCAAGTAGTTTCATCAGCACATTTACACTTCAGAAATTAGGTAAATCTAATTAAAAATAGAAATTGCTCATAATTACGACTTTTAGGAAAAATAATCCTACAAAATTTTAACAAATATGATTTGCTTTCTGTACTCCTAATTCACTTTTAATACAGATTGTTCCCTTCAGAATATTCCATTACACATTAAAATTTTTAAATAGCTTATCTGACAAATGATCAGATTTCTCTCTCCCCCCTACCCCCTGCATATTTACAATAAATATGATAGAATTGCTTAAGATTAATGATACTAAAATAATGACAAGGTAAATGCTTTGAATGGTAATATTCAGTATGAGGATTCAACTATATTTAGCGAAATTTTGAGACTAATCTTCTAGAAAGTTTTCAAAGACTTTTTAAAAGATAAGTATATGTATAAATCTGCGACTTCTGATAAAGGAAAGGGGGAAAAAGCCTAATATTTGAAAGAAGAAAAAAAAAAAGTTTATATTTTAAAAAAATAATAGAATTCAGAGAATAAGATATTGAAAGCATATCGAAAGAAAGTGCTACTAGCATATTAATTCAAAGCCATTGGTGACTTGCAGTGTAGGTTGAAAAATACAGCCATAAAACTGGTTATAAACATATATTTTTTTATTTTAGACAGATAAAATAATTCTCATGCACCATAAGTATCACACAGAGCTTACAGAAGTAAACAAAACAAACAGAATAAGACAAATAAAATAAAAGTAAATAACAAAACAAAAGTTATGAAATAAAGAAATAACAAAAACAAATATGTTACAAAGACAAAAATACATTACAAAATAAAACAATTACGAAACAAAACCAATACAATGGAGTTACAAAAATAGAGAAATGGAAAATTTACAAAATCAGATCAATGAAGATACAAAATAAAATGAATGAAGCTTTACTTGAATCAAGTTGAAAAAAATTAGAGGAGACCAGTTGATTTTAAGAGCATGCAGTTTGGCTTTCAGGTATTTTCTCTCTTTTTCAAATTTTGAACATAAAAAAGATAAAATGCTCCACACTTTGTTCTCTACCAATATAACAGTCACAAAGTTTGGAAGGACACAGATTAAATCTTTTGAGGTACCCGTTAAAATTACCATGGCCAGTAAGGAATTGCATGATTTGATAATTTGTAAAAAAGTGATCACAAGATATCCTTTGTGAAATTTACAATAAATAATTTCTTTTACAGAAAAGAGTAATCTGAATACGTTACTGAGAGTTACAAAGAAAGACTTTTTTTTTCAATTTCATTCTTGTAGAATGATTTTAGAATATTAACTGAAATATTGACCCCTCGCTTAGTTGCAGATTTTGTGAAGAAATCAGCCTTTTTGTTTCCAAATATTCAAGTGTGACCACAAACAAAAGTAAAAAACACTAGGATATTTGAATCCTTAAGGATTTTAAGATTCTTTTGAATTTACACAATGCAAGATGAAATATTCTGTAGAGGTTTTAAGAAAGAAAGAGAATTTACATTGAGGTTATACATTGAAAATAAAATAGGTTAGCCTCAACAAATCTTTGATTATAAACTGCTTGGAATAATTTGATTTATATAAATTACAAATCCATTAGATGGCATTAACATTTAAGAACTGACAACTTCACCACTACAAAAAATTCTTATTTAGAAGTTTATTACAGAGGAATTTAGGTTTATGAAATACAATCTGAACAAACTGCAGTTATATCTAAGACTAAAATTATTTAATAGAATAATTCAAGCTAAGATTTAGCAATGGAATTCACATAACTTAAATCATAAAAAGATCATACAACATTAATACTCTGAAAGTAGACAAAAAGTAAATTACCTTAAGGACTCAGATTTATTTATAAATTGTAAACAACTTGAGGTGTTATATGAATTGTCCCATGATACTATATATGGTGCATCATCTTCTTTAATATAACTGTCATGCTGCATTGGTGTTGAAGAATTAACTTCTCTTGATGTATTTTCTTCATTCCACAACAAAATACGCCCGACCCGATGATCTTCAGTGTTTACTTTGACTGGTTTGTTTCTTTCAAATATTGATCTGAAATGAATAAGTTACTTGTATACTAAAAAGAAGGGGAGCACTTTTTAAATAAATGAACACTACAACAAATTAATTCATCTGTACTACAAATTTTACATTATTTCATAGAGCTGTTTAACTGAAACATACACTTTTTCAATATGAAGTATATCAAAATCAAAATATGCTCTAACAAAATCAATAGGCAGCAAAATAAATAGCAATTCACTTTTAAACATAAATATTTTTTGGTATATTAAACAAGAATTATTAAAACTTGGGGGGACGGGCTAGCCCCTGTTCACCTAACAATGGACCAACTCTCATTGTACAAGTTATACTCTATTCATACTCATCGCTCAAATTGTAAAACTGTAATTATGTAAATTACAGTTTTACAATTTGATGTAGAACTGTATTAATAGTTGTATTATGTAGTTCTATGTATGGGTTTTTTTTTTTTTTTTTTTTACAAAACTCATTCTTGGAGCTTCTTTTTCAGTTAAATTCATCACTGAAGCAGCAGCAGCCAACACTTAATTAATAAAAGTCCTCAGATTTTGATAAACCAGCAACTCTTGAAGCTTTCTGGTAAGTTGAGTATTTATTTCTGTTGATGCAAATAAGTCCTCATATGAGACAACATATTTCCTTCCCTGCAACAAATCCAGTCCAGGTAATCATTGTGATATTTTTCTGCAAGAGCTTGCAATAATGTATTATTGCAACTGTATTGGCAACATTACATGGAGTGAAACAACAAGGTTTCCAATTCAGCATGTACCACAGATGTGAAAAATTGGGGTTGCCAACTTGGCAAGTTATCTTGAACATTGACATTGTTGCAATAGTACATAATAAATTTATAACAGCATCACAAAAAAAAAGACAAGCCTACAAGCATTAATAATGAACAAAATATAATTTCAAATTTGAAAATTTCCATCAGACAACAGTTACTACAACTATTACAAATATATTTGTAGAATGCACAACCATTGCAAGTATAAGTCACTATTTGGAACAGGTTATGTATACCATTAGCCTGAAAAAAGGCAAAATAGCCCTGAATATGGCAACTAAATAATGCAGACAATAATGGGTGATTTATAGTGTTTAGCATAAGAGAGTGGTCAACAAAGGACGACAACAGAACAAGCAATTCAAATCATCACCATCATGTACAGAAATAGTATGTGTTCATCAATGCACAGAAATAGAATTACTGCTTTTATTCAAAAACATTTAAACCTTCATTTAAACTCATTACGAGTTATCCCACATCAGTTAAAACTATGAAGTTTAATAACAATATTGCTTCACTCAACCACCCTGAATAGCATAACTGCTTCAATTATTGACATATTGGTCAGTATCTACAAATATTGATTCAAATGAAAATTTTTATTTACAATCTGAAGTAACATGAATTTTTGTTCTTATAGTAAGACTTTTTATTATTATTATTATCTATAGCACTCTTACAGAATAGAGATACATGCTGACAAAATTATATCATCCACTGTACTACACTTCATTTAGTGCTATATAGCCAAGATTAAAAAATTCAACATGTGTAGTTGCTTTCTCCTAATATTGGTTGATGCTTATCATATAATTTATCTGGCAAACTAAGTTATAAGATTTCTTGCAAATATAGAGGAGATTGGAAGTTGCTAATGCTCTTAATTTTGATGGCAGGTTATTAATTAGCTGTGGTTATTAGGTTATTAATTAGATAACTGCCAGAAAATTTAGTATTTACTTTTGTTGTTTACAACTGTACTTAAAACACCCTAGGTATATAATCATTTTTTCTAAACTATACTTTTACAGATTACTGTAAAAAAGTCAATATTCCCCATTAGAATATTTCTTTCTTCTAAACTAAATAACTAAAAATAACCCAATTTAATGGAAAAAGGAGGAGCATTTTAAGAGTATGTGTTATTTTCTCAATTAAATATTAATCCAATAAAAACTACTTACCCAAATGATGCAAAGTTAAATGTCAACATAAATACTGCAACCATTAGACACACTGTCTTTTTCATTGGTTTGGATGTGAAAGCAGCTTTTAACTTCAATATCTGTACAGAAACATTGAAATAAAACATTTTAATATACCAATATAATTGCTTGGCCATAAAAGTAACAAAATATATAAGCGATGCTATGTTTAAAAAAAACAAACAGAATATAATATAATATTTATATCTAACAATTATTTGATGAAAGATAAATGTATAGTGGTTATGTTTAAAAAACTTAAAAAAAGAATGAAGAAAAAACATATATGTTCCAAGTAAAAACTATTCAATATACAGTGAAACACATTTAATGCAAAAAGCGCTTAAGATGAAATATCAATTAACCCGAAATAATACAACAGTCTGGACAAACTGTTGATTTTCCTGCATTTTTTTCTCTCAACATGAAATGAAAATTGCTTAACACAAAATGATTTCCCTTCTGGAGAAGGAAAATATTAAAACTGAGCCGACACTTAATGAAATTTTTGAGAAAGTTTCTGTATTATTGGACTGTCCTACTGCATCATAGAAAGAGTTTGCTCCAGTAGATGATGACAATGTGTGTACAGTCTCAATTATGGTAGACACAGACATTTTGGATTTTCATCAAAGCTTAAAAGTATTGATGCAGATTCTGATAATGAAATGAACAATGCAGTGCCTGTTCCCACATCATTTGAAATGAGTAACATCATGGAAAGTATGCCCAGTTATTTAGATACACATTCCAGTGGTGAAAGGAATAACAAAATGAATGACATCAAATAATTTGATGCTAAAAAAAACAATGAAGTACCAGGTTATTTTCCAAAAACTCAATAAATGTTTTTTTCTTCTTATTATTCCCCCCCCCAAAAAAAACTTGAGAACATTTTGTATTAAATTTCCTTAAATTCCTGTAAATGATTTTGTGTCATTGATTTTCGTTAAATACAAGCATATATACATATCTATGCAAATAAAATGTACTCTAATAAACTTAATTTTGTTAAATATATGTTTTATTTTTTTTCATCCTTTAACACAAACAAATATTTCAGTCCCATCAGTTTCATGCTAAAGGATTTTCAATGCAATTATAAATTTATAAGTATAAATATTAATAGTAGAATCAAATGCAATCAATGTATAGAATAAATCAAATAAACTTATTAGATCTGAACTATTTCATGATAAATACAAACCTTTACATTAAAAATAATTTTTAATATTTCCAGAAAAATCTGATTTTATATTCATATTAAGATATTGGTATTTTAAATCAACAAGTAAATTTTAGTAAAATTTTAAGTGATTCAACTTTATTTTCAAGATTTTATTTGTTCAATTTAAACAGAAAAAAAAATTTACATTCAGCATTTCAATAAGTTCCAAAGAAAAGTTTAATAGTACAATAAAAGTTCAAAAATATATAATGGTTGCCTTTTAAATTATCCTATTTTTATTAAAAAGTTACAGAAATTTAAAATAATTGTTTTGATAATTATACTAGCAGCATAGCCTGATGTAGCACAGGCTTTTTTTAATGTAACTTTTTCTTTTTTCCTTGGGTAAATTTCCTTTTCTCTCTTAACATCTGTATTCCCTGGTGGTTTTTACATTTATAAAATTAAAATTCCCTTTCCAAAATTTCCACTTTTGTAACATTAAAACAAATGTGCAAGAAAGTTGCATAAATAAATCCTCAAAAAAAGAAAAAAGAAGAACTTTTTTAAAATCCATAATTTTCAGGTAAAATTTTCAATCTTCGGTCCAAACATGGATAATACAGTTTGACATATGGTAAAGGCTTTGTGCGATTATTTTTATAAAGTATCAAGTTATTTTTAAGTCAAATTTCTAGTAATTTTCAAAAAATCATCAGAATATAAAAAATTTGAGAATTTTAAAATATTATGCCTTAAAGTGCAAAATGTGTACTTTTTCAGAATCTACGTTCAATTGATCACAACTATGATAAAGTGACATAGAGCAAATAGAACGTTTTGGTTGTAAAAATGCATCAAAATTGATTCATTTTAAAATAAAATTGCAAACAAAGTGAAAGATATCATTTTGTAAAAAAAAATCGTACAGTACTTTAAGAAATAAACAGCCTGTCCAATTCCAAAATCATTTTTCGTTCAATTTCGATACAAAAGGAAAGATGGCAGTTTAAAAAATGATAGTAATAGTTTTCCACCTGCCACTCTTCAGAGTCTCTGCATGATAGATGGAATGCAAAGGGGTAGACCAATCATACACGTTAATGTTTTTAAAATCTTTTTCACTAAGATTAATTTTGGAATAGAAATGATCAAGATGGATTCTTCAGATTATTTCCCACCTCCCCTTTTTTTGTATCTTCAGAGTGTTTTCCAGTTCAGGGGTTCATGAGAATATAGCCAGAGACGCTTTTTCACTTGGGCACACTAGACACATACCTAAGGTGCAAAAGATTAAAGGGTGCAAAAAATTGGAGGGATAAAAATGAGAAAAAATTAAAATTACAGCGAACATACCACCACCTCGCATGAGAGAAGCATTTTTGCCCCTAAAAGAGTAAAAACTGAAATCCGATCTACTATAGAAAATATAAAGCTTAACAGTTTAATGTTGCTATGCACTCAAAATAACATTACCATAGAAATTGATTACAGTGCTGTTATTAATGATTTTGCAATGATCAAAGCTCAAAGAAAACCTTTGTTGTACCAGTACAATGACAGTGACGCAACAAAGAATAAGGATGCCTAAAAGTAAAAGGCAGTAAAGCGATAAGCAATGAAAATGATAATTAACAAGTTGAAAACAGTTCATATAGTAATGTATACTCTATACTGTAATTTCAAACGATTTCATTAATTTACTGTACAAATTTAAAAAAGGGTAAGTGATCTGTGATGTTGTAAGGCAAGAAATGAATAAGAGTGGCGGAACCATGCCACTATCCTTTCCTTAAGGTTGCCAGAACAGGACATGGAAAGTCAATAGGTGGTGAATAATGGAAAGACTCTCCAAACAGCAAAAACAAAGAAAGGGAAAAGAGTAAGAGAATTAAGGGAAAATCACTTCTAAACTAAAACTGGCAAGAGGTAAGAACTGAAGGTGAGAGGTATTCCGGAAATAGAAGGAGGGCGTAACAATTTAAGTGCCTAGGGTGCCGGGAAGGTTAAAAACGGCCCTGAATATAAGCCTCATACATATAAATATTACAAGTATATAAAAGGAATGAAAATATCTCAAATTAAAATTTAATAAAAACAGAAACATTTCAGTAAAGAAATTATAAGGCCAAGAAACTTCAAATATGGTTTCAATTCTGTATTTTTGTTTCAAAGAACAATTTCTAATATCATGTTAATTAAAAATTACAACTATATTTACTTCATTTTCCAAGTCAATAATTTTGTGTTTCAGGCGACAATTTTCTTCTTTTAGAGTGGTATTTTCAGCTGCAACTTGATTTAATTCTTCTTCTATTTTCATCACATACTATTTTTTTCAACAAACAAAAGGAGTGTATTAATAAATATATAATGAAACACATTAAAATTAATATTAAATAAATTTCTTCATAAAATTTTGTCTTACTTCTAATTTTCTCAACCGAGATAAAAGTGCATATTCTCGGTTTTTCGCTTTTTTTTGTTCCCTTCTCTCTTCTACTAGGCGAAACTAGAGGATATTTTAAAACAAATTTAAAAATCTAACAGTAAAAAAGAATAACATTGAATCTGTAAAAATATATTAATATTCTCTGGTGATTTACTTTAAGAAAATTATGAAACCCTTAATGCAATATTTTATTTAAAGCTCAGTAAGCTACTTTTAACATTCAATAACAGTATATTAAATAATCAAAAGGTTGCCAACAGCAATAAAATGAAGTTTAATTAAATTAAACCAACCAAATTCATAACATTTAAAGCAAGAAATCTTTTCCTTTTTGTTAATATTTTTATTAAGGTAGAATTTTAAAAAAACTTGGCATTTATTACCATTGTTTTTTTGCAAGGCAAAAATTTTCATTAAAAAAAAACATTTTTTTAGCTAAAAATATAATTGAAAATTCTTTGTGATAGTCAATTGCTAGCATTATTTTAAGAACCATCTTCTATTTTAATCAATTTTAATGAATAAAATTTTATTGGTTACTGAATGAAGTTATATTGAAAAATTCCTTCAATCTGGAAATTTATTCATGAGTTTTTTATGATAATGGGTATATTCTGTTTCTTCAACTTTAAGCAAAGACAACCTTACATACTGTAACAAAAGCATAGGATGAAACCCAACTTTAATGCAAGAATTGTCTATAATAGAAATTAAAATAAATAAATATAATACAACTGTGCTTGATAAAAATATTTCTTTAAAAACTTAACGAAGAATAAGCATGAGAGAGTAATTTAAATAAAAAACAAATTTGAATAACTTTAACATAATTCAATAAAGTACATTATATATATTAATACTATTCAAATATAACAAACTAATTTCAATTCTTACTCAACAAAATGCACATTTTTATTTTGCCTTCTTTTAAAATATATTATACATTTAAAAAAAAAAAAGGAAGGGGAGATTAATTTATTTTTTAAGGAAATCAAATTTTCTAAGTAAATTAAAGCAATTTTATGCTAAAAAAATCAAAGAAATTGGATTAATAATTCAAAAAGTATAACTGCCATTGGGGAACTCAAAATATTTCATGAAAATTATAGATTTGACAAATGGTTTAAAAGAATAATTTATTTTTTAGTTTCTTAACTTTTAAATCTTCATTGAGATCCTTTCTAAAATCAACATCTTTGCTACAGAAAAAAAAGAGAGATGTAATATACATATAAAAACTACTTCTGTTTTCAGTTAGTTTACATTATATTACTGGCAATGAAGTCATATTTTATTAACTATTCTTTATTGATCTAAACACAAAATGTTTAGTATAAGTAAGTTCATAAGAAAAATTACATAAAACTTAAGACATTAACATATACAAAAAAAAAAAAAAAAAAAAAAATACAGTTAATAGTAAAATGGTTTTATATTTAGAAATAAAATCATAGCATACTCTATCTTCTGGATTTTGAGGTAACCTAGTTCTTTTTCTTTTAGGCTTCGTTAACAATCCATTTTGTACAGAAGCATTTGATCTAGATTCTTCAGTTTGGGAAATTCCACTCAATAATGTAACTGATGGTTCTGAAGAATAATCATGATCTAGAAAGTTAAAAAATATACTTTAATTTCCTAAGCCACACTGCTTAAAAAAATTAGGAAAGTAGATGGATTTAATGAAATTATGCAAAAATTTCTTCTGATACCTAACACAAAACAAAATATATATACTCTAAAATGTAGCAAGAAACAGAAGAAAACTTCCTATGAAAATCAATGTTCATGACCCCAAAAATCAGAAAAAGTAAATAAGAGCAGAAATCGTGATTTCGTAGAAACTGTTGCTTTTCGTTGTATCAGTGATGAAATTCAACCTTTCGGCAGTTGGTTTTGAGAAAAGGCGACTGGAAAATGTCATGACAACATGAACTACCAGAACCCATGGCTTAGTGTATTATCAGAATGCAGGGGAACATAAAGAATTGTAGGGGAGCTGTTGGAGGGGCAAGAAATGTCATTGCAAGACTGGAATTGATTTCAAGAAACAAGGCATGTTCGATCTCAGCCAGGAGAAGGTCGTCCACATGCTATCATAACAAATAATGATTGATATATCCTGTTTATTGCTCATAAAGGCAGAACAGCTAATGCGATGCAGATTCAAAGACTCTTTTGGCAACTGGACAAAGGGTTTCAAGCCAAACAATCTGAAACATGCTTCAGATCTGTATGCATGTAGGCCAATGGTGTGCATTCCATTGGCAGCCAGACACTATGTGGCCCGAAGAAAGTGGGCTGCTGAACATCAAGATTGGATGCAAAGTGATTGGAGTCGAGCACTGTTTACAGACAAGTTTTGATTCAGTTAAGAGTGTAATACAGACGTGATTTGGTATGGTGAAAAGGGGCACTCAAAATAACTATATTTATTCGGGGGGGGGGGGAATCACATTACAGATGAGGTGGTTTGATGGTATGGGTTAAAATCAGCCCAGGTGGGCACAATGGCCTGCCTATCATTTGGAATGGTAATTGGACAGCTCAAAGGTATTCAGACAAGATCTTGAGACTTTATGTCTTACCTTATGCTGCAACCAATGGTGATTCTTTTCTTTTAATGCAGAATAAGGCCAGACCTCATACAGCTCGTCTTCTGGAGAACTTTCTTGAAGCTGAAACAATACGGCATATAGAGTGCCAAGCATGCTCTCCTGAACTTAATCTGTTTAAGCATGTTTGGGACGTACGACACATTGCTGCAAGACCAATGTCTACTGTTACTGCGCAAGTTTACATCAAGAGTGGGACACAGTATTCCTCAAAGTCTCATCAATAATCTATTCACATCCATGCTAGACAGGTGTACTGCAGTTTTAGCGGTTGGGGGACCACACATCTCATTAAACATCCCATAGCCTTTCCAAACAATCAGATTTTTGTTATTTACATGAAATCAAATTGTTGCCCCGAAGTATCATTTTGTGTTCTTTATAACATTCCAGAAAATTCAAGTTCACATACAATTGCTTTTTTTTTTGCTTCTTTTTTCTGTATTGTGTTTTGTTACGCCTGTATCCTTCATTTTATGCCCATGCATAGCTTATCGTGCAACTTCTTCATTTGCATGCTCCCCTAATTTTTTTGAGAAGTGTATTTCTACCCAACAAAATAAATATTTTACATATAAATTGATAAAACTTATAAGAAAAATTTTCAAAGATTGTATTGATAAAATGAACTAATTGCAGCATTTATTCATTTATGAACAGCAAAAAGTAATAAAGAATTTTTATCATCAGCTTTCTTTCTAAAAAAGCCCATGTTTTTCCGCAAACACATTTTTATTAGTACCGTATTTTCCTGTATATAATCCGCAGCAGTGTATTGTACGCAAAGCCGTTTTTTCGAGTGCAAAAATAAAAAACATTGCATAATCCACAGCGCCGTATAATCCGCTGCAATTTTTTCGCCGAATAATCCAAAATATATACTGACGATAATGTAGTGTCAGATAAAAAAAATGCACAATATGATTAAAATTATAAGTAATAAATTATGCAGACGAAATTTTTTTTTGTAAAATTCTTTTTATCGGACATTTATTGTTACCATAATTTCTAAACATTCGATTTTAATATCTGTAAATTCTGAAGTCTAAAGGCTGTAATTTGTCAGTCCTGCACGTATTAGTTGCAGATGCGGACTTCAAGGCATTTTTAACATTCTCTCTGGGATGTGTTTCATCAAGTCCATAATTAAAAAGCTTTGGGTCACAATTTTCAAAAGTAGCATTTTTATTTTCCTCTCCATAATTGAATATTTGATTCATCAATGTTAAACAATCTTGCAGTGTCCCGATTTACTACTTCGGTAGCCTTTTCTATAACGTTTATTTCAAAATTAGCCGCATAATTTATAAGCTACCGCTTCAAACATGACGATAAATGAACTTGAATATTTGCATGACCAAACAGCTCAGGTCAAGACAGAATGCGAAATGATCCCAGCGACTAGCAACTGTAATATTTTTTGCAAGGAACCAAATTCGTTTTTGAACGTAATTGGACAAAACTGATTGTAGCTGAAATACGTCGCAAAAGTCGAAAAAGCTTTCAGCACCATCTGTTATTTATTTTATAAAACATAAATGCTATTTATTTCAAAATGTTATTGTACTCATTTCTGATGGAGAATGTTTTTTATTATATTATCGGCGGCGTATAATACGCACAAGGAAATTTGAAAGTTTTTTAACACATAATCCGCAGATTATATACAGGAAAATACGGTAATTCTTCCTTTAAGTTTTTCTTCTATTTTGATTTAGCACAAGGCATAATTCCTTCATGTTCAATTATCAGTTCTTCAGAAGTGGAGCTATCAGAATCAGCGAAAATATCTGATACCATAAACAGAGTTTAATTTCTTTAACTTTTAAAATATCCTATTTGTCAAATGGGACTTCTAGCAAGTTCAGTGGAACTGAGATGTTCACCCCCCCCCCATTTCTTCTAACACAATAAAAAAATTTAATCAAAAATAGAATTTGGATAGCTTTAAATCACACAGCATAACTTATATTACATAACATAATTTGCTAGCAACGTGCAAGCAAGGAGGAATTAATTTGAAAACAGAACCAGCTATGCTATGCACTGGCAGCCAATGCAAATAATGATAAATAAAAACAATCAGCAATGACAAGACACTGGTGAAACCAAATTAAAAATAGAGAAGGGGAAGGAGTGAAAAAGGAAACAAGGGAAGCAAACTTAAAAATTTGGAAGCCATTAATGTGCATATTATCCAAGTAAAATCCAGAAAACTCTTGATTCTGTATGTTAACAGAGCAAATAAATTAATCTACAGATTTAGATAACATGCATATAAACAGTTCTTGAGCTTTAGCAGAAACATATAAATATACCCATATACCTCCACTGATAAAAAAAATTATGCCAACCAAATTAAAATTCTGTGAATGAAACAAAGTAGTATATTCCTCCATATAATTTGTTGCCTAATTATATTCAGTTTTGTTATTTTAAGAAATTACATTTTTATAAAATGAATTTATTCTAAATATGTTTAAGGGGAAATCACTTATATATATATATATATATATTAGGCAAAATATAAGTTAATACAATGGTCCAACATACTTTTATGTATTTTCATTCATTTTTTTTTCTCTTAACATGAAATGAAAATCACTTAACACAAAAAAATTTCCCTTCTGTGAATAAACAATATTCAGAAAACACCAGCCACGTGGCGAGATTTAAGAGGATGTTAACCCCTTAACTGCCATTTAAAAGTTAAACGATTCGCTCCCCAGTGCCACTCTCAAACACTGTATGTGTGTTTAGGTCATTTTATTGCATTCCAAAATATTTTGAATAGTTTTACGGATAGCAAGGATTGTATTCCGGAAAGACGTATATACACGCCTGGGGCATTTAATGTACCGGTTGAGCAAGGCATACACCTCGGCAGCAGTTAAGGGTTTAAATGAAAGAGAGGCAGGTTTTACATGTTTCGTAGAAAGGTGACTTACTTGGCTTTGAAATACCCTTAGAATAATCTGTGACAGGCCAATATTGTTTATCTAAGCTACTTTCCCCTTCCAACTCTATAAATGCCAAACAAAAACATGTCATCTCACATCGGCTTTGGAATTCAGTGATGAGTGCATCACAGTGCAAGTAAAAATCAGTAAGTTCAGCTCACATTTTTTACTTTTTTTCCCCTTCCTATTTTAGAAGGATTTTTTTACAAACCCAATAGCAAAAAGCTCAGAGGGAAAGCAAACTGCTATTTTGCTTAAAATGAAGATGGAGTTCTTGAGGCTAGAAATCAAAAACAGAACAACTTGAAAATTTTATTATTTCATTAAGTTCTTATGAATGTTTTTGTTTCATTGGTTTTTATTTAATACACAGCTGGCCACCGTAAATGCAACACCAAGAAAGACAAGAGATAGCACAACAAAATTTATTTTGTAGATAACATGTTGACCAAGCATCAAATGATTAAATTTATAGACTTCTGTGAAGTGTGGTTCCTGCCAGAATCAGTAGCCAGAGTAGCCGCCATTGTTGAAGATCCTCACTGCCACACGCCTCGGCATTGATTCAAAAAGAATTTGGATTTGTTCTTGAGGTACAGCAGACCAAGCTGCTTCCACATGTTGCCAAAGTTGATCTGGTGTGGCAGCTGGGGGTGTAATCTGGGTCAATCGTTGTGCAACCATGGACCACATGTTTTCTATCAGCGAAAGATCCGGAGAGCGAGCCGGCCAGGGAAGCAATTCAATCTGGTGATTGACAAAGAACCTTTGGACAATGCGTCCCACGTGTGGTCGTGCATTATCCTGTTGAAATATGGCTGTGGCCAAGCCCTGAAGGTAAGGAAGGACAACTGACTCCAACACCTCGGAGATGTAGTGCTGGCTGTTTAGAGTACCGGCAATGCGTACTAGAGGAATGCGAGAGTGGTATCCAATACCGCCCCATACCATAATACCCGGTGCAGGACCAGTGTGGCGGTGCATAATACAGCTGTTCAGCAACCTCTCTCCACGGTGTCTCCAGACTCGAATCCGACCATCGTGGTGTTGCAAACAGATGCGTGACTCGTCAGTAAAGACAACTTCATTCCATTCTGCCGCCCACATCCTTCTTTCATTGCACCATTGGCGGCGGAGACATCTGTGGTTCTGCGTCAAGGGTAGACCAAGCAATGGACGTCTTGCGGACAGACCACTCTGCTGTAAACAGCGTCGAATGGTACGCGCAGACACTGAATGGTGCGTTGCAGACTCAATGTGCTGTGCTATGGTTCGTGATGTGACTGAGCGATCCGTCACTGCCATGCACACAATTTGCCTGTCATCATGTGAAGTGGTGCACTGAGGTGGATGCGATCGACCACGTCGTACCCTCCTGCATCCAACGGTCACATATCCGCATTACAGTTGTTTGGTTTCATCCAACACGACTACCGATTTCCCTGAAAGACAATCCACAATCTCGGAAGGCCACTGTCCTTCCTCTGTCAAACTTGGATACTTGATGAAAAGCTGATCGCTATTTTTTATGAGACATAACTGATAGTTTTTTGAAAAACCACAAGAAAAACACAATTGCTGAACTTGAAATCGTCGAAATCTCCAAGCCTTAAATAGCCCTTTGAGGTGGCGCAACAGACGTGAGTGATGTGTGTCTGCGCTGAAATTCTAATCATTTGCATATCTCACCTCCGCTAATGCATGTTGTAAATTTCATGTTAATTGCGTGCTTCCTTCAGGGTGTTGCATTTACGTTGGCCAGCAGTGTACATGCATATGAAAATGAAATGTACTCTAATTAAATAATTTTGTAGAATATATATAATTTTTTTTCCAATATACTTTAACATGAAAAAATATTTTGGTTCCCCTCAGTTTCATGTTAAATGATTTTCACTGTACTGGTGAAAACAATCAAGAAAATGCTGAAAATGAAAAAAAATTTTAGAAAATAAATCATTGATGTTAAAGTAATTCAAAATGTTAGATGTGTTACTCCCAATATGATACTAACACTTAAGAATTTAACTATAGATCAGAAATCAAAATATATGAATATTATAATGCACATAAAAAGAAAGTAGAACAGATATAAAATGAGTGAATACTTAAAAAGTCAACTTTATGTGAGAATTAATATTTCCAGAATATGATGCAAGAGCTCTTGATTACAGATTAAGAAATAAATACGTGCACTATTTAAAATACTTTAATTCTAAATGATGGCTTTAGTCGATCAAATGTAAAAATAAATAATTGCAGAAACATTTCATATCCAAGAAATACATAAAAAGTTTTGAGATTCTAAAAAATCTCAGCAATCAACTCAAAAGTAAAATTAACAAAAAGAACTTAGTCTTCAAATTCTGATTAAATATAAGAAATTGGCACATATTAAAAAAAAAAAAAGGAAAAAAAGAAGATATAAAAAATAAAAATCTTAAAAAAAACCCCTCTTACCTTTAACTATGTTTGTATGTATAGAAGAGACATTTTGAGTGATTTGTGTTTCAGGATTGCTGCCATTAAGTCTTGGTTGAATTTTCTTACAAATTTTTGGTGGGGTGATCACAGGTTGTGCTGAGATTGGAGGAGGAAAAACATAAGTCACATTAGGAACAGCAAGAGAAACAACAATAGGATTACTCGGAATAATAGGCGATGAATTTGGCACTTGTTCTATAAAGTCAGGTGGCGTTTGAGGTGGAGTTTCAGAAAGTACTCCATTGATTGGGCAGTTAGAGTTTTCTTCAGGTATATGTATCACTGACACATCATTCTAAATAAGAAAACTAATATATTACAATTTCAATCAGTGAAATATTTTTAAATAAAATGCATAGAATTTGACAAGATTAATGTTTTTAAACTATTATTTTTATAAGAAGTGCTTGAATTTCAATAATATGCATTTGAATAAACATACTACAAGAAAAAACTGCTGAGTCTATCATTCTTAAAAGGTCACAAATTACGCTTGAGAAAGTGACATAATTCTTTTCAACAAGATTATGCTCCCCATCCCCCTTTACATGAACTGTATTTTGGCAGCTAAACAGCCATTTCATTAGTGGCACCATCTAATGGAGGCTCCTACTATCAAATTTTTGATGCTTGGATTTGTTCATTTCAAGCTCTCATCAGATCCTAAATATTGCCAGGATGACAAGATTATGTTAACACAAATAATTGCTTTCCTTTTTCCTCTTGCATTAAATCAAGTGCAGCAGATAATTATATACAATATATATATATATACAGTCGACTCTCTCTAATTCAAACGTTTGATTTTACGAACCTCTCTCTAATTCGAAGCATATGCTTGGTCCCTAGAAAAACTCTTAATATTTCGAACTAAAACAATACGTTTTGGTACACTCAATAATTCAAAGTAAAATCTGTGGCGGGCCACACTATAACACGCAATAATTCGAAGTTATCTTATAAAATTCTCGATAATTCGAATACTTACTATCTAGAGTACTGCAGCCAACAGGGTGGAGCTTTCATATTTTGTGTTGTATTGTCTCTGCATGTCTCCCTGTAACGTTGTTTCTTTGATGACCATCTACCTGTTCCCCCTATTTGTGTTTACCGGTTCCTCAGGCGAAGATTATGCTTTTCACGCCGAACTGACATAACCATTTATGGCTCATCTGTGTAACTTATATAGAATGTGGCACCAAATAGGGCACTGGCTGGACTGGACCCTACCTTGAAGAACCAATAGTGTTGGGGACAGTGTCTAAAGGAACCAGGTGCGAAACAATTTTATTTCCAATGAGGAAAGGAAGAGACTTGGTGGGGCATGAAAGAATTCGAGAATTACTATATAAATGTATTCTTTTAATACATGAATTTTAACTTCTGTATAATACTTATACAGTATAATATGTACTTTTTAAAAATACTCTAAAGTAATATTTTACAATGGTTGTTTTATTACATAATTTAAAACTTAAATTTGTTTGAAAAAAAATTCGAGAATTTTTTCTTACTCTCTTGATAATTTGAACTCTTGATAATTCGAAGTTTTTCATTGGTCCCTTCAACTTCGAATTATCGAGAGTCCACTGTATATATATATATAAGAAAATATCTGATAATTATATAATTGCAACAAGATTTGAGAAATTAATTTGAAACATAAAATGCTATTGCAGATACATTCAATAGACATAGATTTCGACAGTTTGGGTAAATTTGAAATATCTTTTAAGTCAATTCCACCCACACATAGATACATATGAATACACACATTATACCTTATTCTTAAATAAATTGCATTATATACATAGTCCACACCAATGATCTTCAAACTGTGTTTCAAGGAACCCTGGGGATCCACAAGGCATACTTAGGGTTTCCACGAGCCAAATGTGCATGCAATATGAATTCATGTTCTCTCTGAATTTTGTATAATGAAAGTATCTAAAGCTCATTTCTGTCATTAAAACTGAAAATTATATTTATTCATAAGAGTATTTTTTATATCTGAATATTCTATTGTTTATGATCCTGGGTTCTACGAAAAAATTTTATAACAGTTAGTACAATATTTTGGAGAGCTAAATAGTTTTCTATTGGAAAATTCCCCTTTTTCATTTGTGGAAAAAAACATCCACAATAAAGGAGATGGAACAACTTATCAACAAATTCAACATTAAAATCTAAATTTAAGCAAGAACAGCTAAATTTTGGGCTGCAAATTCATGCAAAATATGCAGTATTTCTCACACAGTTGTACACATATCAATGCCCTTCCTAGCAATGTACTTACGTGAAAAACATTTCTTGTGAGTGGATACAAGAATAAAATATAAAAACAAATTAAACACAAAGAAAAGATAAAATGCTATTGCAGATACATTCAATAGACAGATTTCGACAGTTTGGGTAAAAAAAAATATGCAACCACATATATATCCCTGCTGTTAAATATAATCCACGGGTAGGTGATACTTGGATCACAAATTATTTTTATTAATGGGAATAAATTATATTAAAATTACATAAAAAATTTTTAATAACATACAATTTTTTTAAAATTGTGTTAATATAAAACACCTGTAAATGTTGATCGACATCAAACATTATTTTAAGGTATATTCATTTAAGTAAGAGCGAGTGGAACAGGGTTTCCTGAAAACACCTTATAGATCTAAGGCAGAGGCTCCCAAACTTTTTTGCCTCATAGACCCCTTTCCATGTTTTTTGGTTTGGGGTAGACCCCTGCTTAATTAATATTGAATTTTCGCAAATTAATCAACTCAAATGTCTTTTTGACAGCTAGTATAGAACAACTTTAAAAGATTTAAATTTCTAACTGTAGTGAAGTAAAGTGATTAAAATTTAAGAAACACATGTTAATTAATTAAATTAAAAGTTAATTAATAAATAAAACTGTTAAATAAAAAACAAATCAAATAAATTATTCGTATGGAAGGGATGAATCTCTAGCACTACAATATAAAATTTTCAACATTTGGTATCAATCTTGTCTGGTTTAACTTTAAATCTCCTCTGTTATTGGTGTCCAGTTTTTTTCTTTTTGTTTTGGAAATTGGCAACCACGCTGAAACTTCTTCACACTAGGAAAAGAAACGAAAAACTTCCTCACGATATTCCAAAAGTCTGGACAAATAACATGTTTGACTTTTTAAAGACAAATTGCAGACATCTGTTTCTAAACTTGAAGATCTTTGTTAGTGCTTATTACGATTAGTTCCTATTGTAATGCAACATTTATTTTTCAATATGACCATATGAATTCATTGCCTACTGTGGTATTTCCATAGTCAAAGCATTCTCAATCCTGGATTTGAAATCTGAATAAAAAGCATTTAAATGTTGAATGTAGGTTAAAACACTCTGAGAGACTGCCTGTGACAAATTTAGAAAATTCGGGACATCCAGTATTATACTTTAGCTTAAATCAGGAAAGAAAAGCTAAAATGGTTCTTGTTTTAATAAAATTTATGCTGTCACCTTGTAAACGCAAATTAACTTCATTAAATTTAGTAAATAATTGTTAAATAGGTAAAATTTGATTTCCACTTGATTAAATTTTCTTTTAAAATTAAAATCACAATCTAGTTTAATGAGAGCCACAATCATAGACCCCCACTTAAACCTCATGGACCCCCAAATTAATTTTTGGCTGATGTGGACCCCTAGGAGGTTGTCATAGACCACTTTGGGAATCACTGATCTAAGGGTTCCATGAGTTGAAAAAGTTTGAAGACCACTTGCCTACACTATCCTTTATGATTATTTTTATGTTTAATAATCTCAATTTTTTTAATTCAAAAGACCAACAAAAATTTCAAATAGAATATATTAATACTAACAGGTTATGTATAAAAATTACCTCAGATGTAGTCATTGAATAAGTACTGGAAAGCTCATTTGAGATGCTATTATTTTTGCAACTTTCCTTAAGAAAATCATCCAAGACGCTGTTCAATATCTCATTTCTGACAAAATCCAAACTAGAGGAATCTCCATTTAGTTGTGCAGATTGATTTTCTGATTGCACATAATTATGACACTGCTAAAAAAAATTAAGATGTACATTCCATTATGCAGGTCTACCACACACATAACATGTTTCTTTCAAAGTAATATTACTATGAAGGTTAAGGAATTTAAGATTTTTTTTAAATTAAAGTTACATTATATTTTTTATATTTTTTGTTATATATTAAAAAAATTAGAACCATGCAGAGCACTTTTTTTTTTGGCAGTTCCTTTTTCTACATACCAAATTGCAATATTTCTTCAACTAAACTTTAAAAACTGACATATAGCAACCATTAATGTTTACACAAATAAAAAATATATTCAAATGATATATATATATAATCATTTTATTACCTTTTTATTTATTAACAATTATAAATGAAAAGCATTTCATATAAAATTTTCACAGTAAATTTATTTTTAAACATAAGTATATACAAAATGCTACAATTATATAACAAAAACTAAAAAATCAATTTTGTACTTTATGGGCGTGCATTTTATCATATTTCATTTATTAAAATTTTAATTTAATGTTTTAATTAATAGAACAAACATAATTAACAGAGAAAAATCAGCAGTTATATAATGAAAAGTATTAGTTTTAAAATTGAAAAGATGATTATAATTTAAATACCTGCAATTCATTACTAAAATTTTCCAAAATATTTTGTTCCTCTAATGGTAGATCAAGGAAGTCTGGAGTTTCTAAAAATATATAATTTATAATTAAATTTTTTTTTTGAACTCTTTTAAGACATGAGAAATAAAAAATTCTGAAAAAAGCTCTTTCTTCAAACAGCTAAATTTTATACTATGCATTAATTTTAACAAATAAACATTTAAAAAGAATGACAATGATAATGACACTAAGCATACACAGTAAAAATGTACTAGGTATGTAATTAAAAAATTTTTTTTAATATCCCTGAATTTTGTAAAATATAAGTTAAGATATTTTATATCTCACACATTTATTTTATTTACAACTGCATCTATTTTGATTCAACTAATCCCTTCTGTATTGCTTATATTTATTACACATACATAGTGAATTTGTCAAATGGCCGCAGTAGCAACTGGTCAAGAGATTACAGCTGGAGATTTACTGACATTGGCAATATTATTAATCTATAGTTATTTCTGAGGTAAAGTTCATCAAATGTAAACCCCATGAAACAAAAGGAAGTTTACCAGCCCCAAAGTAAATAAATCACAAGGTTCCTGTAAATGGAACTTTGTTTCTGAAAACCAATTCATCATATGTAGACCAACATGTTATCAAAATCTAATGACATTATTCTTCCAGTGGCATTTATTGCCTACTTTCATTTGCATCGCAAGACCCATTTGGTTAAAAAGGCAGTCACTGTAAAATTTCCTTTTGTCAACTGTAAAATTTCCTTTTGCTGAAAAGACTTATTGCATTTTTGCTCATCCTGAAAGACTTATTGCATTTTTGCACCAGATTTTCATCATTGCAGCAAAATGGTAGAGCACTCTAGCTATTCATATAAAAGAAGGAAAATGGTATTATGTTCGAACTAACCACTGTTAACAGATTGATGGTATTTAAAAACAACACTACTAATTCATAATATCAGTAACAGGTATAAGGCACAATTTGGAAGATTTTGTACCTGTTTAGCTTTGTGATCCCTAAGATCAAAAGGTAACAAAAATCTGATGCCTCATATCAAATTCAAAATTTATTTCAAAAACATTAATAACTAATAACTTTGGTAGCACAACATTTTTGAAAATTACTGCTTGAGAAACAACTAAATTTTTTCAATGTGTTAATTTATGCTTTTTTGAAAAAGAAAGAGCAATTCTATAATTTCCAATTACATGCAGCCTTGGTTTCTATTTTTAACAGAGAAGTGTTTTCAAGAATACTTACATACAAGCATATGTACACACACACATTTGAATACACATAAATTCACACACTTTATACTTAATCATCGCACTGCCCAAATGATGTCCTTCCCCCCTTCAAATACAGATTGTGTTTTTGAAATGATGATGAGATTGTGGAATTTGCAGTATGAAAAAGAAAATGCTAAATTTCATTAGCATTATGATTCACTCAGTTAGAGAAAATGAGGGAATTGTACTACTTAATTGAATTTTTCTCAAATATCCCATAAATCTTAAGCAAACACCGATTTTTGTCTATTTAAAATGTCTGATTTCTAAATTAAAATGCTTTATCATTATTTAAAGGAGAATAAAACTTATAAACCATAATTTTTTTTTGCCACAAAACTATTAATTAGCTTATTATTTAAAGTGGGAAAGTAGAAAATTATAATAGGTTATCAACAAAACATATAACCCTTTCCACACACACAGTATGATTTGATTATGAAAAACTGTGTATGAAATATCCAATTGTAATTGTATTTGAAAAAACTAGTTTCATTTTATAATTTTTGCACATTCTATTTTTACATATTGTTATATATCAAAAATAGTAAAATTAAGGAATGAAAATCTCAACTGATGGACAAAGTTACACAAATCATTGTCCAAACTGCCCTAATGTTCAACTGTCTCCCCAACATATCCTTAGCTGCCCAGCAATTCAAGCCAGGCTTTTCAAGATCAGCCTAGAAGACTTGAACATCTCTGACCAAGCTGTTGAGGTTGCCGAAGCTGTCTTCGACAGCTTCAGAGCGATCTAAAGCTTTTTTTTTTTTATTAATCTGCACATCATGGACATGCCAACAACAATAGCAACAGTAAATTTAAGAAAAAATCAAAGCAAAACCTTAATAAGGTACAATGTTAATAGTCTTCAAGCATGTGGTACTTTTCAAAACACTGGTAAGTGCAAAGGAATCCTGGATTGCTTACAATGTCAGAGTGTCTCACTTCTAATTTTATTCTTGTAACACACATGGCACCTCTTAGTAGATTTTCTTTTATTCTGAGTTGAAGGAATGTATTCTAGAAACTATCCCCATCTGCAACCTAGCCAGGGTGCTACTATATGAAGGACGCCCACGAGTTCTTTTTTCCGGTAGTGTAACTTTTTGCAGGATCGCTCTGCCATATCCAATGAAAAGTTCTCAATTATTTTTTTTTTTTTGTATAAAACCTATGAACTAATGCGTATGTATTAACAAATATTTTTATATCCTTTTTCATATATTTTAATATAACCAGAAAACATGCCAACTGTTAATCATTTCTATCAATGCCTCCTCTCAATCACACAACCTGGTTTTAAAACAATCTCCTCTTCTCCATCTTTCCTCTTTCTTCCTATATTCACGATCTCAGCATTATAATGTTTGTTGCTGAGTACATATACATCCCTTTTGTCAAACAATCTCAAAGCTAGTAAATCTCGATTGGGGAGTCTTTGAACCTCCTTTTCTCAGTTTTGATTTTGAATGTTCCTTCGGCATGTTTCTCTTGATTTTTCATATGGTTCTGAGGGTGTTCATATTGTTTTACAACAAACTAAGGAACAAACTTGGAGATGAATATCAATTATCCAAGTAAAACTGTAACTAAAAAACTAAGCTAAATTAATTATCACATTCAACAACTTAAGTCATATGACAAGTGTAGCCCATCATTGAGTGGTAGAGCAAGAAAACCAATGATGAACCCACATTTTACTGGAAGGTGTTAGTCTTACATTTATTACTTTCTTAAACACGATTCATGTAATCAATTTATTACACCAAATGGTATGACAATTTTAAAGATTTTTTAAAATTTGTTTTCATGTATATATATAATAGCAGCAAATTTACAAGAAAAAATAACACTGTTATAGCCAGATTTTATTGAAAATTTTTAGATTGATAACAAAACTATTTGAAACATTTTGAATTTTTATTACTGATGATATTAAGAATAAAGATTGAGCTTTTTTCAATTCTTCACAATCAAAATAACTATTATATATTATTCACCTAAATAGAGAGCAAAGGAAGAAATTTCCTTTTAACAACTCTTTTTTTTATTTAAATTGTAGGATATTTTTCCAATTATGATGAATAAAAAAAGAAGCTATTGTATGTAAAATATTTTTAACAGACATTAAAATGTTTTATGTATTTCAAAATTGATTGATTTTTGAATTTCAATCACTCTAGAAGCAATGACAGCCCCTACTAAGGTGGACCTCATAATTCGGAACCATTTAGCGTCGGACATGCTGTGACTTCTTCTGCCTCAAGCTGTAACCAGCAAGAGACAGGAGTAAAAGTGCTTAGAGACCAGCTTGAAGGGGCATTCCTTTCTAGCCCAGTCCTCTACACAGCACCATGGCACACAATTGGATGTTAACAAATTGGTGGTTTAAATGACACATTTGAGTAAAGGTCAAAGGTTGCAGCTGAAGAGATTCCCTGTCCTAATTTTCTAGAATAATGAAGGACATATCCAATATAATCTAATGTACAATAGTATAATAATTTCACATGGATTTTCTTCAGTGGAGTTAGGGCTTGAATATATATAGAATATTGCTGCTCACAAAACTCAATCATATTTATTTGGCTCTAACATCCATGTATTCTAAAATTAGAGTTTTCACAGTTAGTATTAAATTTCAAATATAGATTTGATTTGTTCTCATACTTATCCACTTGTAATAAAACTTTTAATGCTATTAATAAAGTTCATTTGAAATTCTTTTCATATTCAGAAACTTCAAGCTATGGTATATTAAGAAATATAACAGCAGATGTCTGTGGAAAACATGCATTCTTTCCAATAATACATTTATAATAAAACCATCAGTAAACCCTTTGTAATTCATTTTTCAGGATATTTATTTTACTTTAATTTTTACCTGTAAGATATTAATATCTCAAAGTGCAGTCTGGCATACATTTAACATACACTCTGATTATTACACAATACTAATAAAGTTAGTTGTTTATTTGGAGATTAATATAAGTATTGTATATGAAATATGTCGGGAGCCTAGTGGCTGAGTGGTAGCATATCACACTTCCACGCCACGGGTCCAGGTTTCAAACCCTGGGCTGGGCAAGGTCAACTCAGCCTTTCATCCCTTCAGAGGGTTGATAAATGAGTACCAAGCTTGATTGAGAACTAAACACTGGGGTTTTGCATCAGACTGACCCCCTGACCAGAACATCTGTTCATGCACCTAAGTAAAGTGCCTCAGTTTCGGTGCCCAAGGTCATGAAAACTGAGATAGGCACAATAGGCCTTGGCCCTCTATGGCTGCTGCACCACTTAGTTTAAATATTTCACTGTAGGCTCAAGTCTCCATTTTGTAGCTGAGGGTTTTTATCTCAATTATATACTTGATTTTGAATTTATTTCAATTTATGCTGCACTGTGAAGCAAAATAACTATTGGAAACGGACTTTATAATCTTCAACCACAATCAAGTGAAGAGGATGATACTTGAGCTGCCCTCCCCCCAATCCAAACTTTCATACCTCACCAATGGGAGGACTTTGAACCATGACAGGTTTAATGTGTTTCAGCCCTTCTATACAGTCCACTCTTATATGCTGACTAATATGACATATTAATACTTTATTCAATATCACCTTTTAACCATGATATTTGGGAAGGGGGAATTTATTGGGCTGCTTTATTATTACTTAACTTACTTTTACACTAAAAACATGTAAACACTAAGATAACGACAACTTCAGAGAAGGTTTACAACACTTTTTGTATTAATTTATGCAATTTATCTTTTTTGTACAAGAAAGCACAATTTCAAATAAAATTTAATTTACAAGACTCTTCATAGCAAGTATATGTGGCTTTCTAATTTTCAATGCAACTGTTGACTTTAAATTTTACAAATACCAAAATTAAACATATGTTGGGGTAATTCAACTTTAATATATGATGGAAATATATCGTTTTGTATTATTCTCCTCATAACCCTCCTAAATTGATAACGAAGAGTAGCTTAATTAAAAATAAACATCCAATACCAAACAATGCAAAAAATGTAACTATTCACACATGACATGACACGGTAAACGAAAGAGATCTATATTATCTCCATGTGCGAACACAAAACACACATAAATAGAACCGGTAAATACCGAATTGAAAATCTTGATCCGTCAACAAATTGAAGTCAAAGTTTTGGTCATCCAGTACATTAAAACCGCTGTCTGTGTGTGAGGTCATCATTTTAAAAACCATTAGAAAAAGTTACATTATTTTTTTTTTTTTTTTTTAAGTTTCAGCAAACACGATCAAAAATAAACAGTGTGCCACGATAGCCTGAGGCATATCATAATAATTGCCATTATTTGATTGATAAATATGTTGTGTTGTGATCAAAATATTTGGGTTAGATGAGATTAGTTGTATTCTAAAAGAGTTTTGATTTGGTTTTATAGATGAGAAAGAGTGAGAGAAAGAAACACAGAAATTTACACATATTTTTTTAAGCAATATCAGGAATTCTGAAATAATAATTTGATTTACATTAATATATTCAGTTGAACAGTAGCTAGGTCCATAGCCTTGTATGATTCGAAAATAAAATTTCAATAACTGAAAAAAGTTCTTCCATTATTAAAATAAAGTTTCCTGCAGAATTGCAGAAATTGGAGCAGCAAGCATTTGACAGTAAAAATGGGAAGACCATTGGTGCATAATAGCTAAATTAACTCAAACGTCCGAGTTTGGTAACGAGGCCGCCACTAAATGGTGCTACCATGAAATGGCTCTCATATTTGGGGACATGCCACGTCTACAAAGGTTAAGTTGCTAAAATAGTCCCATTGAAATAAAAATAATAGCGAAAATTGAACAGCGTTTCATTGCCATTTCTCACCTCCGTCGGAGGAAGTATTTTATAAAGCCGCATTCACACACACACATATCAAGGCAGCCAGCCTTGAAAGCTAGCCTATCAGAGACTTTTGTGCGAGGTAATCGAAAGGTTCGTCAATCAAGATGATCACGCAACAAGCGCAGGGCAGAAAGGAAAGATTGTTGTTTAATCTAAAGCTTTTTTTTTTGTACTCGCAGTGGATTTCTTATCATTAGACGACATGGAGTGCTAATAACAGGCCTCCGGTGTCCTAAGCACTTTAAACTGTTGCCCCCCCCCATCCTCTAATTTCAGAGCAACCAGCCATTCTAGGTCTTCTAGCCAGTTTTGGTTCTTGAGGGATTTTTCCTTAACTCACACTTTTTCTTTGTTTTTGCTCCATGGACAGGCTTTCCATTATCCACCACCTATGGACCCTCCAAGTCCCGGACTGGAAACCGGCCGCCGAAAGGAAAGGATAGTGACATGGTTTTACAACTCTAATTCATTTCTTACTTTCGGGCATCACGGATCATTCCCCCACCTTTTTGTAAATTAATTCAGTAAATTATTGAGATCATAAAAGAGTATAATTATTGTTTTCAACTAGTTAATTATCATCTTTTTCAACGTTCACCTATCTTTTACTTTTATACATCCTTATTCTTGTTTCAGTCGTTTTCATTGTACTTATTCAGCATCCTCGAGCTTTGATTTGATGGTAAGTTTATCATTTATTTAGAATAGGTTGTTCAACCACAAGCATTATTATTCGAGAAACTAGTGAAGCAATCAGTTCTTCTAAAAGACCTTTGTCCGAGCTAAACCAGATGAGGATATATGATTGAGCATTACTGAAGCATATTATGATCAATGGCAATTTCCAAACTGTTAAGGTTCCATCCATGGAAAGCATGTTCTTATGCAGGTACTTTTTGTTTTATCTTTTCAGTTTATTTTTCTATAGATAGGATATTCAGATTTATATAAACTTTAAAGTATATTCAAAACTATTAGTAATTTTCTTTATCTTTAAAAGATTTAATATACAAGAGTACATTCATACAGTATAAAATTATCACTACTTTTTTGTAATTAGTTATGTTCTTGTTGAAACGTATACCAATAAAATGCAGCATTTACCTTTTACGAGGGTCACTCTGAAATTTTTGAGATACTCCTAGGTTTTTAAAGTTATACTTACAAACTTTTAGGAGTGTTTAAAGTAGTGTCTTCCAGCATCAATGCACTTTTGTAGACGAATTTTCCACTGATTAAATGCCTCAAACCATTCACTTCTTGGAATTGATGAAAAATGCATTTTTTCGCCACAATCTCTTCTAAATGAAAACGACATCCTAGTAAGTTCTTTTTCAGATTAAAAAATAATCAAAAGTCATACATAGCTGGGTCTGGTGAATGTTCTATTACTTTAACTTGCTTTTGTTTAAGAAACTCAACTGTTAATCCGCCTGTATGAGAAGATGCATTGTAATGGTGAAACATTAGTCCCCTAACATGAACTTCTTGAAGAATTTCTGGAAGACATTTAGTAGTGTACCAGTTTGCTGTTACTGTCTTCTGTCCTTCCAACTTGGTGGCTTTGACCAATCCCGTACCTCTGAAGAAAATGGCATATATTTCTTTTTTCATTGCTCGTTGTCTTTTCATCATTGTTGACATGGGATCATCTTCAAAGACCCATATCTTACTTTCTTGATGTGTTGGAACGTCAAAGAACGATATGTACGTTTCATCACCCATTATGATTTTAGAAATGATATGTTGGCCACCATCATTTAGCAATTTAAGGGTTTCTTTACTGATTCTGATACACTCCTCTTTTTGGTGCTCAGATTATGGGGAACCCAATGGTGAAATACTTTTTCATATGTTATTTTCATTAATAATTTTGTGTATGGCTGCGGATCCAATGTTAAGTTTCTTTTGTATCATTTGGTAGGTACAGTAATTATGATTTATTAACATATTTCGTATGGCAGACACATTATCTGGGATTACTGCCTACAGTGGCCTTCCTTTATATTCTTCATGAAGAGAATTGCGGCCTCTGCAAAAAATTTTAAACCATCTGAATACAGTAGCATGACATGGAGATTCATCCCCAAATGCTAATTGCAGCCATTGAAAGCATTCCTCTTGATTCAATCAAGCTTTAAAATCAAAGCACGATAATGCTTTCACATCAATTTCCTTTTCTCTTCTGTCTAAAATTTATTCTACGCAATACAACTTGAAGTAAGTCAGTAAAAACTCGTCAGTTGTGTTAAAATACTTTGTGTTTTTAAATTAAACCGTTAATTTTGTTTTGTAACTCCTTGCCTGCCCATATCTCAAAAATTTCAGAGTTACCCTCGCATTACTGTCCGATCAGAACCATCAGTATAAACCACAATGGATATAACCTAAGGAATTGACATCCTTTACAAAATGTGTGTATAACCTATTCTTTCAAAAAATTGACAAGAAAAAAATTAAAATTGTTCTTTTTTGAAAATGTTTTTGTGGATATTATTTTCTAAATAACAGAAAAAAAGAAAACAAATAATCAAAAATGTTTATTGGTAATATTTACAAAAATTGGTAGTACAAATCAGAAATCTTCAGTTTTAAAAACTTAAAATGGGAAAATGCTAAATTATATCCTTTAGACTTCAATATTAAAAACATTAAATATGTATTAATACAGTTATTTAATATTAAAATGAGGTAGATTTTAAACAATAAAATTTATTACTCAATTTCATATTTATTCATTAATCAATTTCATTTCATTCAATAATTAAATTAATCAATTTCAAGTTTTTGTCAATTTGTAGATTACAAAATAAGTTAACAGCTAAAAATCATTCAACAAGGTTTTTTGAAAGAACATGCATTTTAAACAATAAATCTTAGTTTATTACAACACTGGCATTTAAATAAAATGTTTCCTTTGTGAGTTTTTCAACATAATTTAAATTTACAAAAGTTTTTATTGTACCAACATTATTGCCCTTTTAAACAGAAACTTGTCATATATACATATATATATAACACTGAATATTTTTAAAAGTTAATAAATTCTTTCAATTCTACAAATATACACTTGTACAATAAGTTATAAAAACAAATATTTACAAAAATATTTCATTTCACAATAAGCGATAATGGCAGTTTGTTATGAAATTATGTCATAATACATTAATTATAAATCAGCAAATCATGAACAAATTAACAGTTTAATCATATAAAATCCAAAGGTCTAGTTTAATGTTTAAAAATTGTCAGAAATTTTAATTTAAGTTTAAACAAAGAGAAATTTAAAAGTATGGTTTAAAAAATAGAAAATTACAATTTGATACTCCATAATTTCTTGTTTCAAACACTACATTATGACTATACATAAAAAAGTTGCAACACTCTAAAATTCATTCTAAACATTCTCATTAAGCATTCAGTATAATTCAAAATGCATGTTTATATAGATGTCTTGTTTTCGAAATTACCACTGGTTTAAAAAATTAATAGAATAATAAATTAATACTTTTAGGAAAGTGAATAAATATTTTATCACAAAAACATTAACAGGTTTAAAGATCTTTCACTGAACTGTTGGAATAAATTACAGAACCTCAACATCTCTGAAAAATATTGTACACTGGAAATTTCTTGTACAAAACGATGATCAAGCCTCAATCTAAAATGGGGCTACTCATATTAGTCCTCTGAGAAAATCCGTCAGAACCACCTCCTTCAGGAATGCTTGTTAAAAGAGCAGTAGTCATATCTCCTAAAGTTGAAAAGGAGAACAAAAAAATACTTCTTTGTAATAATTGGTAACTGACAACAAAGTAAATGAAAAAACTCTAAAATTTACACCCTTTCCCTTTTTTCATTAATAATATATATATTTCATTAAACATAAATACAAACTTTTATAAAGTCCATTTAAGTATAATTAAGAAAAAAAGCCTTCATAAAAAAAAAAAAATTTTAAAAAGGCCATTCTATAGAAATTTTAATACTAAAAATTAGCTTTATGATTAGAACTATACAAATTCCGTATCAGCTATATACAGTCAGACCCTGATTTAATGAACCCCTATTTAACCAATTTCACTATTTAACAATTTTTTTCTTTCCTCCAATAAAAATGGGCCCCCCCTGCTATTTAACAAAAACTAAACCCCGAATTAATAAATTATTTCAAGAACCCAGATTTTTTTTTACAATTAGCTTGGATTAGAAAAAAATGGACTTTTGTTCAAATGACATCCAGAACAGAAAAAGACTTTTCTTGTAAGTAGCAAATTACTTCAGCGAATCTGTGCAGGCCATTATTAGACTTTACAGGTGCAGATGAGTCATGAGTGTAACTTGCATGGTCTGAATAGGACTGGAAATTCCTTTATCTCATCCCACTTAACAATGCAAGAGATATTTTAAGAGATTTTACCATTTGCTCTCTCTCAAGAGAAGTGAGGTTTATTATAGATACGCTTTTGAAGAAAATTTTTATTAAGCATGGAAAATTGTTGTAAATAAAATGCGTAACAATTTTAATGTAGAAACAGATAATGAAACTCCCATCAAAACTGCTACATTTTCTAATTCTTTACATTATTTGGAAACTGAAAATATACCTCATGCAACCAGATGTAAATGTTGCAGTATTTTCTGCCCTGCATTAACTCTTTTGAGTCAGGAATGAAAAGAAAATGTCACACATTTATTAGTCAATATTTTAAAATTTCCAATTAACTGGTACGTAATAATTCACTAACAGTATTTTTAGCTGCTGAATAAAAAGTGTGCTATTTCTAACTATGGATATTTTTTGTGCAGTTTTTTATTATATAATATCCAAAAGGTAAGTGCAAAAAAATTGTATTTTTTGGACCCTAATATTACGAATAACCCTGTCTTAATGTGTAAAATCTTCGGCAGTGATAAATTCGTTAACTTCAGGTCCAACTGTATAGTATTTATATTAAAATATTTTATCTTAAACCTTTTTGCACTGTTTCTTATTTTTGGTCAAATGACCTTAAACAGACATTACTAGCTTTAAAGTTTAATATCAACATGTTGGTCAGTTTAATTGTTACTACTCTCAGGGTTAGTACTAGATTGAGTAATAAATTCACATATATTTGCTTATTTTATAAAAATTATTAATTGTAAGTACAAAAATTCAGGATCTTTCATATCTAGTAATTCTAACATTAATCTTCACTTTAATTTGCTTTTGAATAGTTCCTATAAAAGTGCTTACAATGAATTTTATGCTGCATTTAAAATAAGTATTCTTGAAAAGAAGTTAAAGCAATTGAGTTGAAAAAAAATATAAGCAATTTTTAAGGTGGGAGAAAAGGGATTCTGACATGAATTTTACTTGCAATATAGTTTATCTTCTGTAATCCAAAACTTTCATCACACCTAGCACCATTGAATATGCTGATCAATTATAATACCCATATTACAAAATACAGTAATACCCCAAACTTACGTGATAGGTGGGACTGAGTGATAACCATGTAAGTTGAATTCACGTAATAGGAATATAATTTCACATGTAAATACATATAAATTATTTTTAGTTGGGACCAGAAACGAAAGAGAATAATTAAGAAAAAAAAAGTTAAGTAAAAATCTTGGATAACACAAATACAAAATCATAAAACTAAGTTATTTTGATGTAGAAGGTTTAATAAAATTTTAACAAGTGGACTGCCAGCTCCAATAACATTTTTTCTCTGCAGCAATATTTCCTCTTAGCATGCTATTAATTTTTTAATTCCTTGTTTTGTTAAAAAAAATGTTCGTTGTTGGAGTCTGTATTTTCTAAAATTTGTAACCCTTTTTCAATAACACTGAGGCCTTCTGTCGAATTCCCAACCATCATTCAATCTTCTGAATGAACTGGGTCTCCAGACTCAAGATCTTCAATGTCTTGCTTTTGTTCATGCATTTTTATGAGCTCATCCATTGTCAGGTCCACATTGTGGGAATCCAGCAGTTCTCTAATGTCCACTCATTGTCCACTTCTAAATTTATTTGACTGGAAAGATCAAAAATTTTTTCGATGGTATTACCAATTTCATAATGCTTTGACATTAATTTTGTCTGAGTTTCAGAGATAGGAAGAAAGAAAAAAAAAGATGAATTGATGAGATTTGAAAATCCTGTAACTCCGGATTTGCATAAGTTGGGGTAGTGCAAGTCAAGTTATTACTGCATATACCAATATTTTCAAAGAAAAATATAATATCATTAACATATAAATGATAAGTTAATTTCATATATTACCTTGTATTTGCTTTGTACATCTTTCCTTATCTTCCACAACATAGAATGAATTGATAAAAAAACATGCTGCTCCAACAACCAAAATGAACACTGGCAGAAACAGAGCATACTGTTTACTTGTAAATCTAACAATTGGACTATTGTCACCATTGGATAATGCATCGGACAGCTATTTATATAAAAACAAATTAATATAAAAATAAAAAGGAAAAAATTAAAAAATATTTAAGAAAAAACACTTACACAGCCTATAATATAAGGACTACAGGCATCTCCCAAAGCATGAGAAAGAGTTATTTGAATAGCTTCTGCCATAGATCTTCTCCTTGGCACTACAACATACTAGAGATAGGTAAAGAATAATAGCACTTAAAATCCTCATAATGAATTATTTTTAGAATTAAGTCTATTTAATAATAATAAAAAAAATACTGTATATATTTGGGTAAAAAACACACATTAAATCATGAAATATGAAGTACCTACTTATGCAAAACAATAAATTAATGTAAAATCCAGCTTATAAGGCACACTTTTTAAAAAAAATTGAACTTCTACATGTATCAAAATACTGTTTCTTTGAAAGAAATAATATTCCTTATGAACTTAAAAGGTTGTAGTTCTAAAAGTACACTACTTTTTACTAAAACTTGAAAAATAATACCTCGAAAAAATGAATTTAAAATATGGGAGCATTGCACACCTACATTTCATGTTTGTAAAAAAGGGAGTGGGTGTTACGCAGAAAATATACCTAAAAACTACAATTTGCAGCTTGAAAGCAAGTATAGGTGCAGGTTATACACCAGATTTTACGGTTTGTTCTACATGCTTTTGAATGGCAGTACAAGAATTTTCAATAAACATTTGTTTTTGAAAACAAAGATACACTGAATATATACTCAAATTTTTCTTAAAATTTTGCTGTACTCTTTTTGTGACATGTTCATATCTCAAGCATGGGAAAGAAAGAATTTGAATTCTTAAACAAGCCATGATTTTTAAAAATCAAGTCATTGAAATTACTATTGCTGTGCTTCACTAAATATTAGATTTAGTTCAATTTGTTATCAACATTATTTGAAATGAAATATTTCAAGTTAATCTAGAAACCTTTTTTTTATATACTTCTGTTGCTCTCATCACAAATTATATTAGTGAATACTTTTTGCTGGACAAATATAACAATAAATATCTATCTAATCAAGATAAAATTTAACAAAGCATTATGATGCAAGAAGATTTTTGCAGAAAATTAATATTGCAGCAGATAACAAGTTGCAAATTATCATAATACATTGCAAGTAAGGTTATCTTAATTGGCTCTGATTCTGAAATTCCTGATCATATGACAGATCTGAAGTGCAGCAATCCTATATTAAATTTTATGTCAATCTTTAGTTCACTAAGTAGTTCACCAGCTAACCAAAACTTAGCCAGAATTATTTCACAAAGATGAAATTTAAACAAGTTGTAGCAAATAGTATGTGTGATCAACAACGCGTACCTTAAGCTGAATGTTTTTCATTAATAATCAACACAGTATGCTCAATTTCATTGTAATATTACAATAATCAAAATGAGTCAAAACTCAGTATTATGGATTCACAAGTTTCACTAATACTTAGAGAATAGAAGCAAGGTATATATTATCTGTATTAAATTTTTTATTAACCCCTTTTTAGAAGCACAATACAACTAGTGGCAGCAGACCTCATAATTTTAAACCACAAAACCTAAACTATCATCACACCCAGCCAATGCAAAGACTCTGAGCTGAACAAATTTAAAATGCACCAACCATTCTACAAAGTAGGTTTTTATTGGTACCCCCCCCCCCCCCAGAACCTAGAACCCATATCTCTACAAAAGCTAGCCATGAACTCTCTCGTGACCATAGGCCTACGGCTATGAGCACATGTAATTTATGGGGAGGGGGAGAATGCTCATCACAAAGCTAGCTTAAATTTGCATGAATTATTGAATCATAGAATTCAGACTAGTCTCAGAAATGTACAAACTGAGGTTTTCTGGGACAATTTATCGCTCTCCTCATTGCACCCAAGCATTTAAAATCTACAGTTTTCATTCAAAAAAACTTCATTTAATTGCTAAGAAGCAATTAAATGGAACAAAAAATGTATTTTGTTACTGCAAATTGATTTAGAAAAACAATATATTAGTTACATTCGAGTTTAAACTTAGCAAGAAGTTAACTACCTAAGTCAGTTCTAATGTAAAGCAACTCTTTAGCAATGGCCCCAAACCATCTTCAATCATATTTAGCTTCATATGATGCCAAGATAAAGGTAAAATAGATTCAAAACTATTATACCAAAATTTCCACTTGAAATATCTACCAGCCCTTCTTGAATGTTTTATTTTACAAATTATTAACCCTTTAACGCGCGGTGGTATCTCTCTGAAACCACCATTTTCTAAAAAATATCTCTAAACGCGCAATGGTATTTCAATGAAACCATTGGTCCTAAACATATCTTTTAACTCTTATAAAAGACACTAGATGTCAGCACGAGACAGAAAACTTATTTCTGTGAGAAAAATGCATCATTTTAAAAGCCTTTTTTAACCACTTTCAAAAAGATTTTTTTTAGCAAATAAAAATAGACAAAAATTGAAAGTAAGGTATGTACATTTCTGCTGCATATGCTGTTCATAGCATAACTAATTTTTAGTATGATAAATAATGAAAAGAAGTGCCTTATATAAAGATATTTTCGTGTGGTTTCAGACTGATACCACCGCGCACCTAGAACATGAAAATTGTCAGTTTCTTCTCCGGCTTATAGCACGCACACGTGAGAGATTTAGCCCTTTTTTTCTTTTCTTTGACTCAGGCAGTGAAATAACTAATAAATTATGGGGGTTTTGCCATTGATTTGGGGGAGGGGTTTATTATTTCAGTATTACTGCATGGTTTTAATAATTTAATAATAAAGAAACAATGGAAAAAAACTTTACTGGCTTTTGCAGTTGATTTTAATCGCTTATAGTTATATTTTGTATTATTTAATATTTAAAAAGTAATTCTAATATCGCATATTTTAGTAAATTTATTACAAAATATATAAAGAATATACTTACAAATCTGACGCAAATCATTTTTTTTGTTCATCCGAGAATTATGTCGTAAGTGCGCGGTGGTACTTCTATGAAACCACCTTCCCCCTCGGGGGGGGGGGGGGGAATGTACTCTAATTTTTTTTAAAGGTATTTTCTCTGTTCTTAGGTTCCATACATTGCATTTATAATTTCATTTTGAAAAATTCAGCGAATTTATTTTTCCGCGCTTCAAAGGGTTAAAATGTAACACAACTGCATAAACATGTATGAATATAATAACTTTATTATTATTTTATTACATCATTCTTCTATGAAAAAGCCTCTCTCCAAACTTTAACAATTTGTTTGTGATAACACACAAGAAAAGTATTCAAAAACAAAATTCTTCGGGAAAAATAATAAAGTTTTGAAAATAAAAAGAGCCTGAATTCTCAGTGAAGCAAGGTCGTGGGAGTGCAACCCACATGTGCATGGGAAAAAGAAATGATGCCCAGTGGTAGTGTATCACAGTTCCACGCCACAGGTTCAAACCCAGGGCTGGACAAGGTCGACTCAGCCTTTCATAAATGAGTACTAAACACTGGGGGTTTTGCATCAGACTGACCACTTAACCTGAACATCTGCTCATACACCTCAGTGCCAAAGATCATGAAAACTGAGGTGGACACAGGAGGCCTTGGCTTGCCATGGGCTGTTGCACCTCAGAGTTTAGTTTGTAGAATTCTTAGTAACAATAGAAAGAAATATAAGTGACTAGCAATGAATACAGAAATGCAGGTTGGTGATAAAAGTAATAAATTGTAATACTTTGTCTTGGGAAAACACTGCACCAATTTTGTCTCCTTAACTATTTACATAAATTAAAAGGTAAATGCTATGAACAAATATCATTTTAATTTCTCAAAAAGCACAATCATATACTTTAATAGAACATTAAAAATTTGATACTAAAAAATAATAAAATTTTAAGTAAACAAGTTGTTACAAAAAATAAAATATTCGATGCATACCAATACAATATCAGCAACCAACACCCAATTAATGCATAATAATGTAACTCCAAAAAAGATTAATGCCTAAAAAGAAATACCAAAAATCACATACTAAATATGTATTCAAATAAATATTGCAATCACATTTTCATAAATTGTAGTCTAAGTTATTCTAATACAAGAAAATATTCAAGTTTATCAAATTACAGAACATCAGTACAATTTTACTAAAATTAAGATATACTATTAGATAGAAATTGAACATATCTACAAAACCTATGAAGACAGAAATCACTATAAAAAAAATGGAAGATAGGAGTATCAATGAAATAGAATTGCTGCAGTGCCTCCTCCTGCAAGTCGCAAGAAGAAAGAAAAAAGAACAGGAATAAAAGCCCTTAATGACTGGATTCCTTTTGTCTCAGTCATCTAAGGCAGTGGTCTTCAAACTTTTTCTACTCATGGAGCCCCTAGAACTAGAAAGTGATTTTGTGGAACTCCATACACATATTTAGAAGAATATATCTCAAAATAATATTTAAAGTAGATCAACATGTTATAGGTACTTTATGTAAAAGCAATTAAAAAAAGTATTAGATTTATAATTTAAAAAATTCTTATCTATTTCTTTTAGTATAATTTACTTATTAGTAATATTCATTTGTAATTCGAGTGTTGCCCCTACCCATACATTCTATTTAGTAACCACTAGTGTAGCTAGTCATGATTGAGCCTTCTATCAACATTTCTTAAGGGGTCTTTTCTTGATCCATTAGTATTTTATGATTTGTTGCTTGTGCATTTTAGAGCCCCTGTAACTTAGGGGCCTCATATCATTGATACAGAGGTAGCTGCACCATTGTTAGTAACTGGGATCTGAAAGGCATTAAAATATTTATAGCTGTGTGAGAAAAACCATATTTTGCATGAGAATTCACAACAGAACATTCAGGAGTTCTTTATTAAATTTAGATTTTAACATAGAATATGCTAATATGTTGTTTCCTCTTCTTCATTATAGGTGGTTTTCCCCCCACAAATGCAAAAGGTGTATTTTCCATTAGAAAACTATTTAGTTTTTCTAGACATTGTACTAACAAGTATAAAATTATCTCGTGGAACCCAAGATAGTAAACAATAGAATACTCACAATCGAGTGGGAAGTATATATATATATATATATATATATATAAAGATAAAATGTTTTAATATTCTTTTGTTATGATATAATAAACATTTAAATGTATTGCAAAATAAAGATATTATATATAATTAAAATTTTCGGTTTTAACAAATAGGATGAGATTTAGATACTTGTAATCATGTAAACTTCAGAGAACATTAATCCATTTTGCATAATATTTATAAGTTTTTCGATTTCTTTATTGTGATGCGTGGAACCCCAGGGTTCTGTGGAACACAGTTTGAAGACCACTGATCCAAGGCATGTATAACGTAGTTGCGGCTAGTAAATCGGTGGTTTGAATAAACACCCCTGCCAAAGTCAACAGCTTGTCGTTGAAGTGGTGACCCAGGAATTGAACACTAGATGACAGCACAGCCTAACACAATACTAGTTGATAATGCATTCATTCTATAGAGTCTAACTAAAACATTCTCTTTTAAATAATGACTAGTGATTCAAAATGGCAATGGTACTAGACCCACCATCTCAACAAGAGATTAAGATGTCTCAAATCTTTATGCAAAAATATACATGGGATATTCTTTTAACTAACTCAAAATATTGTAATAGCTAAGCAAACACAGGTCTATTTTTAATCTCACTTTTGTATATTAATAGCTAATACTACCAATAAGTGTTATAAACGTATTTGCAAAATGTGTTCACAAATTTCAATGCGGCAGTACGGGTTCCACTTTGTGCAATTTTAAAAAAAATAAAATTTCAATACAAAATTAGTTGGTACTTATGTATTATTGCAACAATCACCAACTCTATTAATAACTTGCCAAGTTGGTAACCTTGGTTTCTAATGTGTCGTATACGATGAATGGGCAACTAGGTGCTTCATTTCATACGTCATCAATAGGTTGCAATAATAAGTAAGAACCTATTGGTCATAAAAATTCAAGTAGCAAAAATTGCATCCAACTACACATGCGGACTCATTGCTATCAAGAGTGCATTGGAGATTTTCCTTTACAAAAGCTTCCAAGAATCCAGCGGCATCGTCATCTTCACAAACTCAAGATCGGCGCTGCAAGCTATCCAGAAGGGCAAGTGCCAAATCAGCCATAAAATTATTCAATCCATTGACAAAATTATCACAGAAAAGAGATCTTGCCCACTGCAATGGATACCAGCCCACATAAATATCTTCGGTAATGAGAAAGTCTATGGACTTGCCAAAGAATCCAGAGCTTGCCCTCAATCATCTAACCTCACGACCATCATCGATGCCAATGCAGTTGCCAGCCGAAGGCTTTTCAACAAAAATTTTTAATATTCCATTCCAGCTCTAAATAGCAATCATACAATAGCATCAATAATACCTAGACTTAGAACAAAGCACGTAAAAGGATTGAAAATCTCAACTGATGGACAATGAAGTTACACAAATCATTGCCCTAATGTTCAACTGTCACCACAACATATCCTCAGCTGCCCAGCAATTCAAGCCAGACTTTTCAAGATCAGCCCAGAAGATTTGACCTTCTCCGATAAAGTTGCTGAGGTTGCCGAAGCTGTCTTCGACAGCCTCAGAGCGATCTAAAGCTTCTCTTTTTTTATTAATCTGCACATTATGCGACATGCCAACAACAATAACAACCCATTGGTCTTACTTTTCTAAGATTCCATGCTTCAAAGGGTTAACAAGAAAATTTATAAGAAGGCAGTAAATTTAAAGAATATTAAAAATGGTTATTCATTACTTCTCATGAACAAATTTTACAACAAACCATAGCATTTTAAGAGTAAGTTATATTTAAAAATATACATTATTCAATTTATAAATACATTAAAGCAAATCCCTCTCAAACTTGACTGCTCTGCACCATCTTTTAGCACAATATAGCAATCTAGTAACAAGGAACATATTTATAAACAAAAAGTTACTATCCATACTTACATATGATAGAGAAATATTGGAAGCAGCAATAATGCAGGCAGCAAAAACGAAAGGTACAGCAATTATCATACTATATGCACAAATTAATGGATCTGCCCTTTGATTAAATTTTCTGAAATATTGTGATAACAGTGATCCTAATACTACTCCAACTATTCCAGCAAGACAAGTGATAGCACCAAACACTATGGTAACACTAAAAAAGGAAAGTAAAACAATACATTACACCATTTTTTTTTTTACATACAATTCATACATTTTCAACTAAACTTTTGCTAAAGTGTTAACATGGTAAACCACTTACTATACTGGATCAGGTATTTCACCATGAACTTCAAGAGCATCTGTCATAAAATCAGGTACCCACCAAGCTAAGCCCCCTATAGAAAAGGTGACGCACGTGAAGCCCAAACTAACCCACAAGAAGGAAGGACTGAAAAAGAAAGTTTTCAATAATTAAAGACAAGAAAAAACATTAATTTGGAGGTAAAACCTAAACCTACTAATATTTCATAAAAAAAAATTATTTCTACCACAAGCAGTCAAATGTGTGACTAGAGTTTAAAGTTATATATTTAATAATGTACAGCAAAAACTATACCTTTTATTCATACATTGAAATGAGCTAAAACATTTTTCCAAATAAAATTAAATTTCCTCTTTATATATTTCCAAATTTAAGATTTGTTTCTTTTTATTTTAATAAAGCTTATTCATTTTCTTATAATACACATACATAGGTTTAACACTTAAAACAAATGTTTATAGTTTTGTTTTCTTTGTAATACCTTATCTGCCTGTTTTTGCACACACCTAAATTCAGACTTGATGTAGCAGATGTTTTGATATGCCAGTATATTCTATACTATAATTTATAATATTCAAACAATGTATACAATCTAATGCAACAAACCATGGATATAGTAAATTCTTGGTTATATCCAACTTGAACTCACAATATTAGTTAATTTTCCCATTATAATGACCCCATATCTTAACAGTAACCAATCTGCTTTACCATTAGTGCTATTTGAAATATTTATAATCTAGTGATTTACATGCATGTGTTAGGCCAAATCTGGAATACAACGAAGTCAAATTTGACAATCAAAAAGGTCTTTTTTGAGCTTATTTTTTATTCAAACATATGAATAATAACAAAAGTATGTAATCTAATGAGTTTGGCACAAAATCATTCAAACAAATATGTATTTCATATAAATACTTTCATGGGTCGAGTGAGTGAATAAATATTAACGTTGCACTATTCAGCTTCTCAAGGGCTTTTGGCGAAGGACCTCATAATTTTGAACCATGGTCAAGTGACAAGAACAACACCTGAGCTGACACCCCCTCTCTGAACTTTCACACCACACCAATGGGAAAGCATTTGAGTCTCGACAGATTTAACATGCATCGCCCCCCTACATAGCAGGTCTTAGCAGTACTAGGCTAAAACTCATGACACGCTGGCCATGAGGTTGTTAACTTGACCACCAGGCAACAACAGCCACCTTCCAAGGGCCAGTTAAGATTAAGCCAAATTACTTGTTTCTGACTAAAAATAACAAGAAAGGTAAATATTGAAAAATACATTTGATACATTTTTAAATAAAAGTAAATAGTTCAAATGGCAGAGTAATAAAATTATTTCTGTTAACTTTTAACAAGAAGTTCCAAGATTCACTTGATCTGTTGTGATAGTTTTAATGTTAAAAGAAAAACTGCTAAAATCACAACCAGACAATTTTTTAAGTATATTTTTAAACTACTTAAAGAATTACTACTTTTAAAACACAAGCTTAAGATATATACAAGCTAATATATATTTAAATAATAAATTATATTCATAACATGATACGAGCTTACTTTATAAGTATGAAACTTTTAAAAATTCTAAGTACTTTATCTACAATATCAAAATTACATTTTAAATACTTCTATTATGTCTTGAATCACACTTGTAGACTTCAAGGCAACACCACCTTCAGCTTCACCACGAGGAGGTTCGATTAAAACAGTTAAACACAATACAACTGCCAATAGTCCCAAACCTGGAGTAACCTTTTTCATGGCAAAAGGAAAAATAAAATACAAATTTTGAAATATTTCTCAAAACTAGTTATTACTAAAATCCTATTGCAATTATACATGACAATTGATAAGCAACAATGAGTCCATTACATATGAAAAATAAAAACATTATACAAAAGATAAGAAAACGGGTATCATTTGCCTTGAAATATTCTGATAGGTTTGAAAATTGTATAGTAAATTTTGTAAAGTACATCATCTCCGACAACAATGAAGTCACAAATGCACATTAATATATATTCATATAAATAATAGGTACACAACATATTTGAGCTAAATGAATGTTATTTAAAGTGTGAAAATTTATATAAATAATAGTAAGTTAATTCAGATTTTATGTCAATATTTGTTAAACTAGGTAAGTAAATCCAGCAATACTTTTTTATATAACTGCATTAATGAAAACACACTTCATTCTCTTTGAAATACAATTCCTATACTTATATCTGAATTGCTTTAGTAGAGATCTAAGAAGGATGCTGGATATGTATAAGTAAATGCCTTAAAGTGCAGTTTAAGAATTCTTACTAATAGACATTTTGCCAAAATTAAAAATATTTGATAATTTGCTTTAAGTTTCAAAAGCAGTTTGTTATTCCTTAAAAAGCAAAGTAGAAATTTATAAGCAGGCAATTACAGACACTAGCAAGTTTTGTATTTCAATTTGCAAAGAAAAAAAATTAGCCCCTCTACACAGGTCTTAAGTGGCACTAGGGCTCAAATTCAGGACCCACCAGCCACAAGTCTGGGACCATGACCCCTAGACCATTACAGGCAAGTCAGTTATAGGATCAAAAATATGCAATTTTCTGTTAAAAGGCATATACATAAAAAAAACATAGAATACCACAAAGAAAACCAACTTACCCGTAAAGCCCAGTACCAGTGTCCAATAACATTAGCGACTTCTGGTCCCACAATATAACCCAAGCCACTGGAATTGAATCACTTTTTATAGATTGTTCAGCAACATACTCACAATTGAGCACATACTACATACTTAAAAATGAACAACTTAATATTATGAGCTTCCTTTACACAAAGTCCAGGTACTAAATCTAAATTGGGTTTTAATAGTATTTATGTTGAAAATACACCATCCTAAATCACCACAAATATTCATCTCTAAAAATGTATATCTATCCACATCTAATGTTAGAAAATTATAAAAAAAAATTCTTTTTGATATTTTTTTCAATGAATATAATTTTAAAGTCATAATGAAGTATTGTATAATAAATCCAACTTTTAGCAAAATTAATAAGTAAAATAAATGCTTTGACCAATAAAGAAAAAATAAGAAAAGTTTAACATTTCAAAATATATAAATACTTAATACATGAAAATCTGTTGGTATTTAGAGGAAATTATGCAAAACCTGGAATCAAGATAAACTTGCATTGTGTGAATAATGTATAAACTAATTTATGTAAGTAGTTGCCCCCCTATGAATTCTAGAAATAAATAAACCAAGAAAACTATAAGGGGGAAGGACTGCAAATTAGCTTAGCTGTGAACAAGATTATTTTAAATTTACTCAAGTCCAAAAGTAGATTGAAAGAAACTAAAGAATGTCTGCTACACATAATTAGATCAAAATTAAGCAAATATTTAGACCCTATTCTGGTCTATTAGGTCTGTCTACACTTTTTAAAAGCTTTTGTAATGTTAAGAATTAACAATCCAATTTTAAAAGAATAAAGCTATGTAATTCAACACTGCATTCAGTTTTAGAAATGAAAAATTCCTCAATAGAAATTTTATACTTTAAGGAAGTCTGTTCTGACTAATATATAATAAACCTTTTTTAAATAAATTTATTTAATTGTAAAAATAATTAAATGAATTTAAAATTTAAAACAAAACAAAAAAACCAATCGTGCAACTCGAACTGAGGTCCAATGCTCGGTAACCAGCGCTTTTACCAACCATGCTACCGGATCGCTGGTAACAGTAGTAACTTTATTGTATAAAAGCTAAGTATGAATTTCGAAGGCTATTTTTTCTGAATGGACTGGCCATTCGGTGGAATTACAATGATGGTTGAACACCCTAAAGGAGTGCACTACTATTGCACAAAGTCTTGCCCCTAAATGAATTTTCTTAGTCGTGCCCTTCTCTTGTAAGTTTATTAGAATTTTTTTGGTCCTAATGGGGCTGCCCATTGGTATTTTAACCTTTGCAGACCTAGTACATTCCACAAGAGCTGGTATCACTTTTTAGTATGGAACCATATATGCGATACCAATAACTGCAAGTAATTTTGATGACCAGTTTGCTCCCCAGAGGGAGGCAACTGAGCTCTGACAATGCGAACCTGTACCAGGATTTAATTTTGCCCAAAGCACCCAAGCCAAACAGACACTCTGGGGATCTTTTACATGCAGTATAATCATACGACATGACCGATGTCGATTTTCTGCATCATGAAAATCCACCGACTTAGGCTGGGATTGAACACGCAACCTTAGGTGCAGAAAGCCAGCAACAAACCAAACTCACCACCCAGCCAGCAGTTTGTCAGAATTAAATTGATGCCCATAATGTTATATTTAAATCATGCAATTATGTTAAAGATCAGTTTTTTTAATTAGAATTCATATATTCCTACAAACGTATTTTTAATTGTAAAAGTTATGAACTAACAAGTTAGAGATTATCTTACTGTTAAGTTTATTTCTAGTTCCTACTACAACTCTGAATTACCCAGTAAAAGCATCAGAGTAAATCACTAGTCAATAAAAATATAACTGCTTACAAATATCTCACTGAGAAGCAATACAAGGTTTATTAAAATATACCAGTGGAATGCAGGGAGATAAAAGTCTCTTATCTTCACATATGTAAAGGAAAATAATAATTTAACTTAATACCAATAAATCACAGAAAAATATACTAAAAATTGATATCAAATGTATCCAGTTATATAACTAAATCACTCTACAAATATTTTATGCCAGAATTGTTCTAAAATTCACTATCTAAATGAAAAAAATATTTATATGAGAAGGTCATATGGTATATGAAGCTTCCTCTATTTGATCAGAATAAGCTACCTTTTGCATTAGTAACTTTATTTAAAAAGGAAGCTTATTCTGCATATATTTGTTAATAACAGAAATTTCCTATGTAAAAACTCAATGAAACGTTTGATATGCATACACTACAACATTATATTTCATTCAGTTCAATATAAATAATAAAAATAAATTTACATAATATCAAATATTAATGATTAATTGCATAATATTAATCTCAGCATATAAATCACAGAAAAATATACTAAAAATTGATATCAAATGTATCCAAATATTTTATGCCAGAATTGTTCTAAAATTCACTATCTAAATGAAAAAAATATTTATATGAGAAGGTCATATGGTATATGAAGCTTCCTCTATTTGATCAGAATAAGCTACCTTTTGCATTAGTAACTTTATTTAAAAAGGAAGCTTATTCTGCATATATTTGTTAATAACAGAAATTTCCTATGTAAAAACCTCCAATGAAACGTTTGATATGCATACACTACAACATTATATTTCATTCAGTCTCAATATAAAATAATAATTCAAATATTAAATTTTTTACCATTAGGATATCAAATATTGACTTAATGGATTAAAATTGCATAAGTTGTATTTAATTCTCAGCAGTTAAGTTTAAATATATTTTATAACTTTATAAAAAAAATATTCTTAATATATTGCAAACTGAAGTTCAGTGACTGAGTGGTAGCGTATCATGTTTCCATACCACAGGTCCAGGGTTCAAACCCCAAACTGGACAAGAGTGACTCAGTCTTTCATCCCCTAAGTAGGTTGATAAATTAGTTCCCAAGCAAGCTTAGGAACTAAAGACTAGAGTTTTTGCAACAGACAGACCACATGACCAAAATATCTGCTTATGCACTTCGGTGCCCAAGGTCATGAAAACTGAGATGGGCACATTAGGCCTTGACCCTCTATGGGCTGTAGCATCATTGATTTTAGTTTAGTTTAGTATATTACAAACTTTCCAAAAAATTATCTACAGCTTTATAAATATTTCATTTTTGAGTACATACCTTCCAACTGGAATGGCAAAATAAAAAAGCGATAGCATGCGCGTTCGAGATGAGTCTGTGAACAAATCAGCTATGACAGTAGGAGCAATAGTTGAGTAACTTGCTTCACCTGTGCCAACCAAAGCCCGTGTAAACATAAATACTCTAAAGTACTACAAAATAAAATACAGAGATAATTTTTAAATTAAAGTTATAATCTTTGAACATTGTGTATTAATCAGAAACTCAAAAATTCATCTAATAGCAATACCAGGTGTATAGAAAAGAATGTCTTGACTTTTCAGGGCCCATTAAAAGAAAAAATATTTGTTGTTCATTGGAAATCAAAAATAAAAGTTTACAAAGCTAGGGCATGCCGAAAAAAAACATTGAACACATTAGAACATTTTAAATCCAAATACTCTTATTGGTGAAATAAATGAATAACCACCTAAATAAGTTTTATAGTTATGTGTGGACATTAGAGCTAAAAATTAAGATTGGAAATTTCTACATCATAAAATACTGAATACAATCTCTTTAGAATTTTATTTTGCAATTATAAGCATTCATTTTTTCAAAAAATCAAATTTCCATCTTTTCAACAACAAGTACATACAAATTCAAATTTTAATATGAAATATTAAATTATTTTAATTTAATATTTTTGAAATATTAAATTTTTATATGAAAAATTAAATATATTTTAATATGAATTTCTTGCTGTTTTTATCCTCATACTTTATATTTTTGAATAAAAAACCCAATTAATACAACATAATAATAAATTCAAAATATAAAAGTCACGGTGAAAAACATACAATAGAAAATTATTTTCATAAATTTTATGCTAGTTACAAGAAAATACAATACATGATGCATAAGAAAGGGAACTTGAAAATACTTCTCAATGAAGAAAGAAACAGTTATACAAATGAGGTCATGGTAAAGTAACTATGCCCCACCTAATGCACATGACAGCAGTGCCCCCAGCGGCAGAATTTGGAAGATATGCATTGTAAATTAAAAACGAAAAGAGACTAACAAAATTTCCAATTAGAGAGAAATTTTTAGAGCATCAATTAACGATATTTGGTTCTTACAGATAGGATAAACTGTCTCTTGTGCAGCCAAAAATGTCCAAAATTAATTCACTGCATTTTGTTTAAGAGTTTAAAAGAAATATCCCTACATATAGATAAAATGCAATTTATTACAGTAAATATTTACTGAAGTCAAAACAGTTTGATCACACACATGCACCAAAAATGCTAAGGCAAACTGTCACACAGTGATAAGCTAATCTTGAGTACTTTCAAAGAGTTTATTGTTGCTCATAATGCACATTTATATTCATGAGAGTAATTCTGCTTGCACATTTATATGCATGTGAAGTGTCACATTGTTGCAAACACCTGTAATGTGGCAATGTACAACTAGAAAACTTGTATGACAAGTTACATAAATCTGATCTTTTATAAAGCCCTTCAGGAAGAAATTCAACAGTGAGGATAGGCAATTGTGGAGGTTATTCAATGCTATGACCAATAATTTGTTATCCAAACCATTATTTGAGAAAGCTCTCCAGTTATATAGTGTGCAGAGGTACCGTAATGTTGAAACCACAAGGACCATAAAGCAATAATCTACTAATTCAGGTATGATATCTTGTAATAGTTGGAAGTACCTCTGTCCATTTGATGCACCTTCGTAGAACCCAGGTCCCAGTAAGATCCTTCCAGATACCATACTACACATTAATTTAAAAGCACACTTGGTGTCTGGTACATAGCCCACACAAATTTTGTGTCATGTTAAACTATATAGACATAAGCAACATATTTTATGTAACAAATTGTGTGTGGTTCATCATACCTATGGCTATTCCTTTCAAACATTTAAACAAAATGCAGTGCATTGATTTTGGACATTTTTGTGTATACAGGTGACAATTTACCCTATCTGTGAGAACCAAATATTTCTTCATACTAATTAATTTATGCTCCAAGGTATTCTAACTGGATATTTTTTCTACCTCTTTTCAATTTGCAATGCTTATCTTCTGAATTCTGCCACTAGGAGCATTGCTCCATTTGCATTAGGTTGGGAATTACTATACACTTTACTATATTGTGACCTCATTTACATAGTCATAGTTCTCTTTGCAAGTATTTGCAGGTTAACTCTTTCCCTGGCGGCAGGGGGTATTTAAATCCTACCCAAGTCTGGCAGGCAAGTTAACAATTAAATGGCTGAAACGCATGCATTAAAATAAAAAATTCCTGTAACTGTGCAATTGTTAGTTAAGAGCTCATTTAATCAATCAATAAATAAATTATTATCAATTAATTAAGTAATAATTAATTAATCAATGGTAAAAGTAATTCATTAAATAATTAATTAATTATTAAAATAAAAAATCCTGTAACTGTGCAATTGTTAGTTAAGAGCTTAATTAATTATTAGTTAGTTGGAGCGAACAGGGCGAACCAACCGAAATGTTGGCACACGTCAAAGCGTGAAAACACGCCGTTGCCAGGTATGAGTTGGATTTGTCTCGGCGTGTTATCACGCCTACACCAGGGAAAGAGTTAAAAAGACTTTCCTATGCACCCTGTATTTTAAGCAATATAATACATTAAGTTGTTTTTATGATTCAAAAATTAATATAGTTTTACATTTGTAGATGGAAATACCAACATTTAAAATGACTTTGCACATAAATTTTAGATAAAAGAAACTTGCATATCTTGGCTTTATTAAAGTTTAGAACCATTTATCTAAACTAGTTCCCCCTACATCTCTTCATTTGATTACACATTAACAAAATAATTTTCTTCCTTTAAATTTCAAAAATCCAAAATTTATTTAAGATAAAACCTTATGAAAAAGTTTTTTAAAAATTTTTTTAGACACTCCAACTAAAATATCTGGTACTTACATACTATCGCAACAGTGCCAATGTCCATGATAACTTGCTAAATTGGCCTGTCTGATTTCCAATGTGTTGTACATGCTGAATTGGCAACCATGTGCTTCCTTTCATATAATGTCGCCAATACGGTTGCGATAATACGCAAGAACCAAATATCCTTTACCTATACAAAATATCTTTTTAATTGGATCATACTTTAGAAAAAAAACCATGGTAATATATCAAAATAGCAACTATATTTTCTGATATATATATATATATATATATATAACCAGATTAACTATATCATAAGCACCATTTAATTTTAAGCTGAATAGACTGTTACTTAGTGTTTCAAAAATAATGAAAATATACAATTAATATATTTCAATGAAGCTGCCATTATAAAGGAAAAGAAAATTTGAACATTGCAAACATGACTGTAAGAAGTATGTGGCCAGCAATCAAGATTTAAGATTTTAGATATTATAATAATTATATTAATAATTTATATTAATAAAATTAATTTTATTAATATATCCCTTATTTTAATGAAATTTGATTCTTTATTAAGTAGTACTTTACATATCTATATGATCCAGTCTCAGCAACATCGTTCCTTCTGACATCCTGCTTCCACTAGCAATAATTCTAAATGTATTTTTGGTGAGTCCTTATAACAATTTTTAAAATTACCACCAAGAAGTACACTTAAACAGGATTTTACTGCATTTTCTAAGATATTTTCATCTGTATTTGATTTATGGTTCTGATTATGGTTATCATCTGTATCTACATTTATTATTAGTAAATACATAAATGAGTAGAACAATTCTTAAAAAAAGCCAAGATGAATTTTCAAAAAATTCTTAAAATTGCCAGTTATATCAACAAATTAAATAAAATTTGAACTTTTTTCTTGTGTAAAACTTTAAAAAAATGTTTGTAATGAATTTTTAAAATGAAAATTCATTCTAAATACTACAAGTTTCTTGAATAAAAGATCAATGTTAAACACATTACATAATACAAATATAATAATGCAATAAAAAATGCAAGCATTACATTTAATAACTTACTTGAGCAGGTATACAAGACCCCAAGAATGTAGTAGCACTCCAAAATAAAATGCCAAACGCCATAATATAGCGTCTGTCATACCGATCCCCTAAGTAACCAAATACTGGAGCCATAATCAAATAGCTAATAATGAAAGATGTTTGAAGAAGACCAGCATCTTTATCATCCAATCCATAATAAGCCTTCACATCTTTCAAAACTCCTAAAAAACAAAGATCATACAATATTACGAAAATATTATAAACACAAGCCATACACATTTTAACATTTAGCAACAATCTACACAAATTACCAGCCGTGTTTGTTAAAATAAAAATCTAATTAAAAGCACAAGCCATCAGGAAACTTACAATGGCTTTTGCAATCATTGGAATGATTGTAAACTTTATTATTGAATAAATATAAAAAATTATTTAACTTCATGCAGTAACGATTTAACTTCATTGCAGTAATGATTAAGGAAGAATCAGATAATGAAGAATATAATAGGCAGAATTCCTCTACTGAAATCAATTCAGATTTAGAAGAGGAAAACACCATTGAATACATAATTGCTTTACAGGAAGAGACAAAGAAACAGTTTGGAAGAACATAATTTGAAAGTAGACAACTGAAATACATCTCATCTTCAAAGAACTTTTAAAAAAAAAATTACTGCTAGAACCACGAGAGAAAATATAAAAAAAATTTCAAAATTTCCGAATTCAAAGAACAGAAGTTTACTTCTCTGTGTTTTGTTTTAAAAAGATACAATAATTGTTTCATATACATTAAAGAAAGATTGGAATTTTTTTTCTTCTTTTTTTTTTGCTTTAAATAATACATAATGATGATGCAATAAATTTATCTACAGTACCATCTGCATCAGGTTTGGCTGAAATATTTTTATATAACTTAACTGAGGGAGCAGTTGTCATTGTGGATGAAATGGTTGTATCACATTCAATGTCTAGAAAATGTAATCATTAGCCTATGAGAATATTTGTGTCGTTGAATGTCGCTGCCATAATGAGCAAATTTTGTTTAGTACTCAAAAATCACCTACTAAACATTAAACCAGGCACTGATTTCTGATGTATTTGGATTTCGATTTACAAGAGAATGTAAAATCTGTGAAACCATCAAGCAATGCTTCCATGAAATTTAAAAGAAAAATTAGGATTTTAGTAGAAACACTGCACTCACCTACAACGAAGGCTAAGGAAATGCGTAAATGTACTAAATGCTGCAATAAGAAGAGAAAAACTAAATTTACATGTGATGAACATATTTTATTTTCTTTTCTATCTTTGTATATATATTTTATGGTAAAAATAGAATGTTAACACCCTTGGGTATAAGATACCTCACGCGTGCTATTCTATTTTGTTGGGTTTTTTTGTTGAGAGAGCAATGCTGGATTAATATCTGCATTTACAGAAGTAAACAGCAAAACCAAAACAAAACAAAAAATACAGAGAACTAAGACAAACAAAATCTTTAAAAAAATACACAATATATTTGGCTTTTGTGAAATATTTTAATTACTGATCAAGGGTTCCTAACTTTAAGCATATGGGTCCTCCCTATAAATATGCATACATAATATTCTGGAACAGATATCAAGATCCTGACCACTGCCGCCTCTTTTTTCTTAGAGACCAATCTTTTTTTCACAGATTTCATCTTAAGCCTAATTAATACCAAATAAGAATGAGCATTAGACAAAAACACTGACAGTGCAAAAGAAAACCAAGTGCCAATGCCTCTTTTCTTGACATATAAAAACAAAAAGAAAACTGGAAAATAAATATAAATAAAATTATCAATTTTTGAACTCTTAGAAAATTTTAAGCAAACGTTTTTTTTGGAATATTATGAACAAACATAAGTATAAAATTTATTCCACATACACATATGTAAATATAATTAAAAATGTATAAAGCAAAAAACTAAAGACTGAATAAATTTTAATAAAAAACAAAGTTAAAGATAAATTATATAATCAAATTGTTATAAATTTGAAATATTACATATATATTTATAAAAATTAAATGTTAATCATATAAATTAACTGAGGTAATTAAAATTTTTTGGGGGAGATTAAAAAAAATTTAGAACCTGTTGCCCTAAAGTTGCCAGAATGAAAGTGCTATACAACAGAGTTACTACGAAACTTGGCAGGAAAAATCTCAGTTTGACAGCCAAACTTATATGATATGAAAGATAATATAAGTAGGTTATTAAAAAGAAGCAATACAATACAAAAATCATATTCAAAACCTCGAAGATTTTAATAAAACAAACTTTATGTACAGAAAAAATTAAACATGCAATTTCCATACACGAATTTATTCCTAAAGCTATTAAACAGCTTTTTAGTGTACTTTCATATTAATTTCATGCCATTGGTGACATTTGACAAATTTCAACAAATGTTTGCTTATGCAAGGAAATATTAATACAACTTGTTAAGTCCTTGGCATTTAATCTCAAGCATGAAGATAATCTTTGGTGATAAATCAGTGCTATGGAATTAAAATAAATGTTCAAACAAGCCCTACTAATCTTTTATTGGCATTTTGATGTTAGAGTTGATATCTGGCCTAAATTTTATGAGTCAGATGAACATTTTTTTCTGCCAAATCATGTGTCAATTATGATATTTTTTTAACAAATGTATTGCACTATTAAAATTGGTACATACACATCAACATCACCACAGCCAAATTGGTGCCATTTCCCACCAAAATCTGACCGATTGGTATTTTTTTAGATAAAACATGTTAGAACCTTTGTTGTTTTGATAGCAAGATATGATTTGTGTGATGCCAATTTAGCTGAGATGAGGCTAATATGTAAGTACCCTAAAATCTAATTTTTCAAGACGTCACAAGAAAAAAAAAATGATATCCATTTTTGAATATCTTCAAGATTCAGATGGATTAAATTTCCCCATGAACACATTTCTTTAACTGTTAGTATGAATATATTCGAACTATACAAATTGTGTTGGACTTTTACATATGTTATATTATTAAATTATTATATTAATGTTATGCTATGAGTACCTAAGTTTATATTATAGAGTTTTAAAAGAGAAGGACCTTCCCCACCCTCAAAGCTTCTATAAAACCTTGAAGATCCATATATATCTTATTGGGAAACACTCTTCTAAATAAATGCAAGCAAATCCATGTCAAATATACTTAAGAAATATGAAAAAATTCCTTTCAGGAGTTTACAGTAAACGTGTTTAATTCATATCCTTAAAAACTGAAATGTATGTACCATGCTCTCCCTATGACACAAATGGTCCTTCTAGCATAAAGGATAATTTTTAACAATGAACAAAAACTATCAGCAAAGCTAGGATTTCAACATCATGAAAAATTAGGCTACAATTGAAATTAAGTTATATCACAAGTGAAAGAAAGAAAGAAGATAAAAAGTAAGTATTTATTTTGTAAGGTTTACTTTTTTAAAATTTTTCTTATGAAACTTAAAGTATCAAAATTAAATATACGAACCAGCAAGAGTGTACCGATCCATGTAATTAATTAAATTAATAAAACAAAGAATAATCACAGCAACATAAGCTCTGCGATTGCCATATGAATAACGAACTACCATGTCGCGCGTTGGAAGAGGCTCAGAACTGATAGAATCATTTCTAGTTTGTTCTGTAGAAATATTCCTGCTGTCATTTCCATCTGCGGAACTGCCAACTTTAAGAAGCACCTCATTTCCATGATTAGGGGCTAAAACCTGATCGCCCATAATTTGGTTGTCTTCCATACTAAAAATTTTTTAAAAAAATGAACCTTCAGTAATATCAATCTAAGAAATCATCATGTGCCAGTTGACATAGTGGACACAAACAAGTGTGTAGTATGCAAAATACATAACTAGCGGTCACAGTTTTGTGGTTACAATAGAGTCAACACATATTAAACTCAAGCAATAGTTTTTTGTAAAGGGAAACTGAAGAATCTTTAACAAACAATTCAAACTTTTCATATGAATATCTTAATTCTCTGAAATTGCATATCCAGCAATTATTATACATCGTCGGCCTAATTTTCAGAATGCGTAACTCTATTTGAATAAACTTTACAAGAGCAAAAAAAAAAAAAAAAAAAACTTTATTTTTACTATGCACGGGAATTATTTCAATATAATTATGAATTAGTGATATTTTTTGTTGGACATATGACATATCTCCTTTAAAAATTAGGTAATGATGAGATAAAACAAATGATAGATATTTAGGATAGTAAGATATTTGAGATTTCTGGATTAGTTTGACTAGACAATCTGCACTGATTGTACTAAAATGTGTTTTATCATAATTATAAATAATTATTTTCCTTTGTTCTGGCAGAAAATTAAAACTATGTTTCATTTGATACTTATGTCTCGTATTTATAAAAATAATGTAATTTAGCTTCGAATTTAAATAATAACTCTTTGCTTTGAAAAGAAAAAACTTAAAATTTAACTTAGTTGACATGTACATAAAGTTTTTTTTTAATCTCATTTTGAGATAAAAAAAGTTTAAAATGTGAATTCGAGAAATCGTTTACCCAACCCTTTAAATTACACTGGTAATATTTTCAGAAAACATCAACACTGAAATGAAACCCGAATGTCAGGAATACAATGTATTACTACGCGGAGTTTTCTCTGAGGAGAATCGTATCGCATATGGTTACTACAAACCGGTTCCTCTCAAGAATACGCCTTGGCGATCGATCTTAGGCTAGAAAAGAGGATTTGGCGGAAGAAAATCCAGCCCACGTTATTGAAGATTTCCCACGTAAACCCAACGGATATGCTTCAAATTACCCCACTAGATGGAATTAAAAGTCTTATTTCTTTTTGTGGAGTTAAGCATTCTGATGATTAGGCTGACGAAATTCAAAATAAATCTTCAAAAGCACAACAACAAAAAACTGATTGTTGTGGTATCATCTATATAAGCTAGTAACAGCCTCCGGACTAATGTGATCATTTAGGTTTAGTGGTTAAGTTATTCGGCTTCAGATCCGAAGGTCGCATGTTTTGTCCTGCCAGATAAACGCACCACCTAATTGGTGGCCCTGGCTGAATTCAGAAAAAGACAACTTTATGATCTGTTATGGCGCCATCTACCCGCAAAAAATCAACCACAAAAATTCGTCAGACTCACTTGACGCAGCACAAAAAGTCGTCAAAATTCACTTGACGCAACTCCTCCAATTACAGCAACACCCTCGCCATAACAACTACATCGTTCGTTCATCTATCCACCGACTCACTGGAGGGGGAGTGTGTAGCGGTATCATCTATATAGACTCCTGGCTAAAGTGATCCTTTTGGTCTAGTGGTTAAGTTACTCGACTTCAGATCCGAAGGTTGCAGGTTCTGTCCTCCGGATAAGCGTGCCACATCAGTGATACATATTGGAATTAAAAGAAAATATGTATCTCTTTAACAGACAGCATAAATTTTCACTTAAAACAAAATCCTACTTTATATTAAAAAAGTTATTTATCCAGTCATTTTCGTGCAGCAGCAGATAAAGACCACACTAAAATAAACACTAACAATTCAAGATAAGATCCTTTGTAATCCAACAAGCCTAAAGGCTCATTCACACCAAGGCGTTCACGCGTCGTGATCAAAGTAGTGCTTAGAGATATTTTCGTCGATCGATTCACACCAAAGCTTTTTCGTACGCTCGCGGTGGATTTGCGCATTAGGTGACGCTGAAGGTAGTTGTTGAAAATCGCGCTAAGTTGTTGATTTAGAATTTTAAAGTATGGATCGCAAGAGAAATGAATTTTTTTGCAATTTTATTAGCTTTAAAAAGGGAGGAAAGGAAACAATGGTGGGTTCGACCCATTTTTCAAAAACGGCGATCAAAAGGAGCGTCTGTGTTAATAGAAGAGATGCGTTTGTCAGACACAGAGAGCCTTTTCAATTTTTTTCGAATGTCTCCGCAACTTTTCGATAAATTACTTTCAATAGTTGGACCATTAATTGCAAAAAAGGATACAAATTATCGAGATAGTATTCAGCCAAAGGATAGATTGGCTTTAGCTCTGAGGTATGTAAAAGTTTCTTCAAATGTGAGTTAGTTCTGAAATTTTTGACGTTCTTATTTGTTAAGTCAACTTCAAAACTTAATACTTTTTTTTAAAAAGAATTAAAATGTGGGAGATTTTGGCTTTTTCGATAAATTTTAGCACACATATAAAATTTTATTTTTTTTCTCCAAAACTAATTAAGTTATTGTAAAATAGATCCCTATAGTTGTTTAGAACATCCTTAAGAACATTACAAAAAAAGAATTCTAGGTCCAAAAATAATTCTAAAAGCAGTACAATTTGAAAATTTTCTTTAAAAAAAATTGGAATTTTTAAAATTGTGTGAAAAATATGTGCAAAATTTCTTATTGTATCATTTTCTTGAATAGAAACATTAAATGAAATTCTAAAACAATTTTTAAATACATAAACTAAAAAAACATTGTTCAAAAGGTGCCAAATCCCCTTGAAAATGTTTGTATGTGATATTCAAGTAAGAATATTTTATATTCAAAGCAACTTCTTATTTGCAGTATAAAAATTTTATAGAATTATAAAAATATTTAAGCAAATTATGGATATTGCAAATTAGTTACGAGTTCGATATTTTGTATTGAATAGCTCTTTTTAATATGGTAAATACCTAAACTTAAGTTTTTTTTTTATTTTAGTAATACTAAGAAAGAAAAAGCTTATAAAAATAAATGTTGATTCTCCATTCTAAAAATTATCATGCTAATTTCTGTGTCTTTAAAAAAAAAATTTTTAGTATTATTTAATATTTAGAGTTTAATTATTTAGAATTTTAATATTACCCTTTAAGTTATTATCATGACTTACTTGTATCCAAAAGTAGTGATATTTTATAATAGTATAAAAACTAGCCAAATGTGTGGAATTGTACTGTAATACTATTTTTACGAAGTTAGTTATTTTCATCCATTTGTGGGTATGTAATCTATTATTTAATATATACCTTCATTGAATTAGCTTCTTAAACTAATGAAATGAATTATTGAACCTCAATTCTGTTGATAAATATTTATAAGTCATTCTTATTATCATTGTATGTTTTAGGTACTTGGCAACTGGGGATTTGATGGTTAGTCTGTCATATCCATTTAGAATTGGTCGCTCAACCACAAGTACCATTATAAGAGAAACTTGTGAAGCTATCAGTTCCTCACTACAGCCAATTGTTTTAGCAAAGCCAGATAGGAATATATGGCTGGATATTGCTGAAGGATATCATGAGCAGTGGCAGTTTCCGAACTGTTTAGGGGCCATTGATGGAAAGTATGTCCTTATGCAGGTACTTTTTGTTCTATCTTCAGAATCTAATTATTTTATCATGGATAATTTATTCACATTTATAAATTTTATAAAGTCTAACTTTATATTCAAAACTATTTGTAATTTTTATCTTTAAAAAATTAAATAATGTGTTTAACATTTATTTACATACTAGCCGCTACCCTCCGCTTCCCTGGGTTGTTCATGATGTTTTCTAAATATATCTGTTTATATGTATAAAATATTGATATCTAAGTCCTAGCATTAAGAATTCTATTGTATTGAAAAAATATTGTGACGTCGTCACAATGGAGAAAGTGCCTCTATTCATAAACGTATCCGCAGCCGGGGAACACGTGGCTTTGGTTGTATTGTGTTGTATCAGACAGCTGGACCGTCGGCGACGGTGTGTCTGGCGGACACTATGGGCCGGGCATCGCTGCATTATTTTCTATTCATGGGCAGTGATTGTACGTCTTGAATGCTGGCGCCTCTGCAGGCGGCGGCGAGGTGTTTGAAGTGCCAGATGTCAGCCGGGCCCTTGTCGCCGGGAACCTTTGAGAGGGACTGGACTTTTGTCATCTCTGCACGAATGGATGACGTGCAAGACCGTTGGTGCCGGGTGCAAAACCCTGAGGTTGGCTAATGGAAATTGATGAGGGGCGTGGAGTGAACCCGCCCCTAGAGTTTAAAAGAGTGGACTTCGGAAAGAAAACTCGAAAAAGACTCCTGATAGACTACGACGAGAGATTCCCGTAACTGAACCCTGCGGACGGAGGATGAGACCCCGGACAGACTCGAACGAGGCATTCTTTAATAATTAGCTTAGCGTACATTTTCAATCTTGTGCCACGACGTTACAGCTAATTAAATTGGTGGCAGCGAGGTGGGATTGGCATTTGGCAAATTAATTAAATGCCCGAATCCTTTTTTATATAAAATAATTTTTGAGAAAAAAGAAATAACAAAGAGAAAATGCCAGCCGTGTGTGCGAGAAAATAAAAGAACTTTAAACAACGCAAATTTCTCCTGAGTTCCTGTGGTGTCTCCATCCTTATCGTTAAAGTGTGTTCCTGTTGCTGGAAAATTCCAGGAGAGCCTGCTGTCCATTTTACTGTATGTGAATCGTGTTGGGTGAATCAACGAAAGAAACAAGCGGAGGAAAGCCGAAAACAGACCCTGATTTCCGTCGGCTGATTTTGAAGGAAGTCAAGAGAGTATTCAGTGTGTGATTCCCGACCAGGTGTGCTGTGAATTCCCATCCAGGTTTGCCATAGATTTTGGCAGTGATTCGAAACAGAAAGGTGAGTCTTTTCTTTGAGATTATACTCGGGGCAGCAATTGATTATTATTATTGTTATGATTAATGTATGTAAAATTTTGGTAGTAAAGAATTTACTAGGTAAAGTTAGCAAACACTAGAAAGAGAGACTATAAAGATTTTAAAAGTTTTGTATGATGTATAAATGTGCGATTTATTAGTTTATTTGTTTGTGAAATATAGTTAAGTATATAGTAGTTATACTTGTTTCGTTGATACAGTTACTGTGCAGAGTACTGTATTGTTTTTAAGATTTGCGCACATTTGTGAAATATAGTTAAGTATATAGTAGTTATACTTGTTTCGGGGTACAGTTACTGTGTAGAGTACTGTATTGCTTTTAAGATTTGTGCGTTTTTGTCAAATATAGTTAAGTATACAGTAGTTATACTTGTTTCATTAGTACAGTTACTGTGGAGAGTACTGTTTTGTTTTAGGATTTTTGTGAATTATAGTTAAGTCTAGGTCTAGTGTATTTCTAGTGTGCGTTGAGTTTTGTATAATTTTTGGGACAATTAAGCTTAGTTTTGGGTTTTGTGTGTATTAGTGCATCATGGCGTACTTATTAAGGCAAAGAAAAGAAGTATTGGTAGAAATGGCGAAAGAATTGGGAGTCGAAGCCGATAATACTTTACTTAAGATAGAAATTAAGAATAGAATTTGTCAGAGTGAATACTATAATGAAGAATTAGCTAATTGTTTGTTAGAGGGTATTTTGGAAGAAAAACGGGAACGTGAAAATAAGGAAAGGGAACTTGAGCGTGAACGTGAAAATAAGGAACGTGAACTGGAAAAATTAAAGGGGTTTGAAGAGCGTAAACTAATTAGGGAACGAGAATTAGAACGATTGAGAGCTGTACGCCGGGATAAGTTACAAAAACAGGAATCTCATCTAAAAGTAGAAGATAAAGTCGAGAATTGCGCACAGGAGAGTTATTTGTCAGGAAATCGGTCGAGGGAAGTTAGTGAACCGATTAAAAAGTGTAGGCCGGTAAGTAATCCGGATGTTGATAGAAGTGAAAAAACCGCCATGCCTTCTGAAGTTAGAATTGAGATTTGAGACCCCCCGGGGAAACGCACGTGTGTTAATCCCCCGTCCGAAGTGAGAGGGGTAGAAAAAGAGAAAGATAAACTATCTAGGCTTGCGAAAGGGAAAGAAGTCGATATTTTTGGAATTCGTGATTCTGAAAGGAAGGTGGGGTCAAGGGCAGTTAAGGAGAGTGTTACAGCTGTGATGACGGTTGCACAGCCAGTAATAAATCATGAGGACATATGAGTAGGTTCTCGAGGATTGATAGTAGATAAGGGTTTGACTATCCCTGCATCATTGAGTTGTGAAATTAAGTGTGAGGAAAAGGAAGCAAGTCGTCTCCCAGTTGAAAGGGGAGTGGGCCTAACAGTAGGTCATATAAGTTTTCAAAATCCTACAAGGGCTAGTATAAAAGCGGAACAGAGGAAAGGGAAAGAAATTTACGCGTGTGCAGTTGTTAGGAAAGATGTCGGAGATAAATCAACAATGCGTTTGATTCCCCACAATTCAAAGGGTATTGATAAGAATTGGTTAGGGGCTGGTAAAATGACAAGTTCAGAATTTAATTACGATTTACCCAGAAAAAGGGATCGTAGTGCAATTTATCGTGTAAATTTAGTAAAACTGTATCGTAGGAGGCCGGAATCTGTAAATTTGGTTACAGAAAATAGCTCGGAGGGAATAGAGAAAGAAACCGAATTCCTCTATCCGGTAAAGCTATTTATGGATTTTGACTTTCGGGGTGTTTTAAGGGAAAGTCAACTGCACTTTAAATTACCGCCTGATAGAATTAACTATTTACGAATGGTCGTTGATAGAAATAAAGAAAGGTTTCCTCCAGATCCCGGGACGATTTCTTTAATCCAGAGGGATAATCAGTTAATTAGAGGAAAACCTTTTAAAATTAAAACTGTTTGGATATACCTGATATTGATTAATACTCTGGGAGAGGAGTTTGGGTATCCTAGGGATGTGAGTGTAATCGAGATGGGGCAGTTCAATCGTACACTGTCGGCTGTTAAGTTTAGAAAAGTGAACCGATACCCGTACCCATGTATTAAGTATTCGCGTTTGAACCAGTTGACGCGAGCCGAGTTTCATCTTTGGATAAAAATGGAAAGTCTTGTAAAAATGAATAGCGCGGCCTCGTGGGTCACGGTACTGGATTTGTGGAAGTGGTACTTTCGTCGTTCACTCATGCTGAGACATCAGAAGTATGCCGCATACGTAATGCCATTTGGCATTTACATTAGAAAAAGGAGGTTTAAGATCGTATGCGCATCTTCTTATGGATTTAAATTAACTACTCAGGTTTTGGAACGGTTACCGCAGTTTGCTTTACGTCGATTGGTTAATATAGACATCTTGGCGCAAATTTGGAAAAATTGTGTAAAGCAAATAGACTTGGTATTAGAAGGGTTGAGGAGTGTGAGATCGGAATTCATACCGACCAAAGGTAAATTAGAGCAGTGGGAAAGTTTCTTACGTGTACATAATAGAGATGTAGTGAGTTCATTTCGTGAGCTGAGGAAGTACGAGGTTAATTGTATTTTTAATGATAGTGCCATAATTAGCACTTTACCCAACGTTGTAGTGGGAAAGATAACGAATTGTGGAATAACTTATTATAAATATTGTGAAAAAGTGTGCAAAGTGCCAAGATGGAAATTTATCTTTAAATTAATGTTGTTTAGCCCAAATAATTCCAAATGTTTGTATTTACAGCTATTTTTTTATGTAATTTCAAAAATAATTTACTTTAATTAAAGAAAGTTATATGGAAATGTCATTGGATTAAACAGACTGGAATAAGTGGTCATTTAAAAATTTCCTATTAATTAATTTTACCTTTTTATTGTATTTTTGTGTCTATATTACTGTATTGTGTGTATATGGTGGAAACAAAAATTTATGTTACTGAAAATCTTTTGTGTCTCTCAGCCAGGTGTAAGCACATAGATGTCTAGTACAGTAGTTACGTGTGATTTAACGTATAGTAATATTATTAAAATGTTAGCATTTAACTTATTCACTTAAAGCTCAGTTTTTTTTAAGATGAGATGTAACATTAAGAAAAGAATCCAAGATTAGAACTTTAAGTCTTTATTGTAAAGTGTTTAAAATGTTATGGAATTTTGGATTTACTTATTATCATATTTTTGGAGTGTTTTTTATTGGATTGCTGTCCTGGTTGATCTCATTGTTAAGACATTCTTTTTTTGAGTCAGTCATAAGAACGGATCCAACCTTCGACCAGAGCAGTCCAGTGAAATGGACGTTTTCAGGGGGAAGGAGTTATGACGTCGTCACAATGGAGAAAGCGCCTCTATTCATAGACGTATCCACAGCCGGCGAACACGTGGCTTTGGTTGTATTGTGTTGTATCAGACAGCTGGACCGTCGGCGACGGTGTGTCTGGCGGACACTATGGGCCGGGCATCGCTGCATTATTTTCTATTCATGGGCAGTGATTGTACGTCTTGAATGCTGGCGCCACTGCAGGCGGCGGCGAGGTGTGTGAAGTGCCAGATGTCAGCCGGGCCCTTGTCGCCGGGAACCTTTGAGAGGGACCGGACTTTTGTCATCTCTGCACGAATGGATGACGTGCAAGACCGTTGGTGCCGGGTGCAAAACCCTGAGGTCGGCCAATGGGGATTGATGAGGGGCGTGAAGTGAACCCGCCCCTAGAGTTTAAAAGAGTGGACTTCGGAAAGGAGAGGACTCGAAAAAGACTCCTGATAGACTACGACGAGAGATTCCCGTAACTGAACCCTGCGGACGGAGGAAGAGATCCCGGACAGACTCGAACGAAGGCATTCTTTAATAATTAGCTTAGCGTACATTTTCAATCTTGTGCCACGACGTTACAATATACTTATACCTGTAACTCACGCCTCTTGATAAAAAAAAGATAGAACTAATTTGTATTATCTAATATTCTCTAAAATTGAGTATAGAATGATGTTTACACTTTCGTAACCCTGTAACAAAGTGAATTTCCGCAAAACCAATTTTAGGGGATCTCTACTCCATAAAATAAACATGGAAGCCGAATTTAAAATCTTAATCTAATAGGGTAAAATTTTTAATCTCAATACCCGCCTCCCCCCTCATATTTTCGTTGAGAGTCGTTCTCTCAAAAACCGTTCTTAGCGGATTGCAATTCAATAAAAGAAAAATGTAAACCAAATTCCATTATTACAGTTCTTGTAGTTCGAAAAAAGAAATTTTTTGTCAACACGCCCCTGTAACCCCTTGCTCCCCCAGGAGTTGATTCCCGTCAAATGCATTCTTAGTGGATCCCTATTCAACAAAAGGAATATGCTTAACAAATTTCAAGTACACAGGTCTAACAATTCTAAAACAGGATTATTTTTCTATAACTCCCCCTCACCTCTCGCAACCCTCCTTGGTTGTCGATTTTTGTTTTACTCTTTGTTTGAGGAACTCTATTCCATGAAAGGAACATGCCTACCAATTTTCAAGCCGATAGATTTAATAGTTTAAAAACGGAAATATTTATCTATTACGCCCCTTAATCCCCCGAAATGAAACTTGGGGGTTAATTATCGCGAGACCCATTTTATAGCTGTTTTGTACTCAATGAAAGGAATATGCTTACCAAATTTCAAGACTGTACGTCTAATAGTTTAAAAATAGGAATAATTATATATAACCCCCCTTCAGCCCCCGCAGCACCACTTGGGGGTCTGTTTTCACAAAACCCATTTTGTAGCGGATCTCTACTCTATGAAAGAAACCTGCTTACCAAATTTGAAGACTGTGAGTCTAATATACTAAAAATGGAAAAAATTATCTATAGCGCCCCTTGAGACCCCGCAACGCCACCTGGGGGGTTGATTTTTCACAAAACACATTATATATTGAATCTTTACTCCATAAAAAGATTCTGTTTATCATATTTAAAGACTGCTACCAGGAGTTTAAAAATGGAAAAGTAATTATCTATAACGCCCCTTAAGCTCCTCAACGCCACTTGGAGGTCTATTTTTACGAAACCAATTTTGTGGCGTGTCTCTACACTACGAGAGGAACCTGCTTGCCAAATTTTAAGACTGTGCGTCTAAAAGTTTAAAAATCGGAATAATTATTTATATCTCCCTTTAACCCCCCCCCCCAACACCCTTTGGGGGTTAATTTTCCCAAAACCCATTTTGTAGCGGATATTAACTCCATGAAAGAACTATACCTACCTATTTTCAAGCCAGTAGGACAAGTACTTTAAAAACGAAACTATTTATCTTTTACGCCCCTTAACCCCCCTCAATACCCCTTGGCGGTAAATTTTCTCAAAACCCATTTTATAGCGGATATTAACTCCATGAAAAAACTATGCCTACCAATTTTCAAGCCAGTAGGTCAAGTACTTTTAAAACGAAAATATTTATCTCTTACGCCCCTTATTCCCCTGAAACGCCACTTGGGGGGGGGTATTTTTCCAAAACCCATTTTGTAGTGGATCTCTACTCTATGAAAGGAATCTACTTACCCAATTTCAAGATTGTACGTTGAGTAGTGTAAAAATGGAAACAATTATTTATAACACCCCTTAACCCCCGCAACGCCCCTTGTGTTTCGAATTTCACAAAAAAATCCGTTCTTAGCTGATCTCTACTCCATGAAAGGAACATGTCTACCAAATTTCAAGTCTGTAGGTTGAATAGTTCTGGAGATATCGTGATTAGTCAGTCAGTCAGTCAGTGAGTGAGTCGCTTTTCTCCTTTATATATGTAGATAAAAACATCCAACTACTTTTTTACAATTAGTCATGTTTTTTTCATTAAAATGTATACCATTAAAATGCAGTTTTTATCTTTACCTTTTATTGATAAAATGAAGTAATAAATTCAGATTTTTACTTTTCTGTAGGAGTTTTTGTATAGTTGCTTTATTAAAAATATTGTTTTTTTTTCAGGCACCACCAAAAAGGGGATCACGTTTTTACAATTACAAAGGAACCTTCAGCATCATATTATTAGCGTGGGTTGATGCAAACTACAAGTTTGTACTTGTAGAAATTGGAGCTGAAGGTCACAATAGTGATGGTGGAGTTTTCAAAAATTCCATTTTTGGTCAAAGCCTTGAAAAAGGCACATTAGATTTTCCTTGCCCAGTGGAAATACCAGGCACAACAAAGATGTTGCCTTTCCTTTTTATTGGGGATGAAACTTTCCCTCTGAAAAGCAATTTGATGAGGCCATATCATGGTGTTGCGTTGTCGAAAGACACGGCGATTTTCAATTATCGTCTATCAAGGGCAAGGAGGTGCGAGGAAAATGCTTTCGGAATTATGGCATCTCGCTTTAGAATTTTCCGAAAGCCACTCGTGTCTAGCTTGGAAACGAGCACATTTACTGTCGCTGCAGCAGTTTGACTACATAATTTTATCAAAAGTGCAGAAGAAGACCATCATGTGAAACAAGAATCCTTTTGGATTTTGCGGATAACATGTCACCTGATGGATATATAAATGATGGCAGGTGGCGAACTAAAGAGGCATTGGCGATTAATAGACTTAGCCGCACTGGTTCCAACATGTACAGCCGTCAAGCTGAAGAGACGAGAAGAACTTTGCAAAATTATTTCTGTCATGAGGGGGCGACAGCATGGCAAGATGCTCACATAGCCAAACATGGCAAAAAGTAATGTTATTTATACTAATACTGAGTGGCATAGCTACCAATGGGCTAGGCAGTGCTGTGCACTGGATCCTGACCACCAAGCAAGACAAACTTGCAATAATTTCTCCCAAATTTAAGATATACATATAAAAGTTTGAAACATAACTATAATCATGGCAATTCAGTTGAAAATAATTTTGAACTTGTAGGGAATTCCCCCAAATTCTTTCCGTTGTTTGTTTAGTGTTGCGAGCTTCACTTATTAAAAAGTTTATATTTTTAATTTTTCTATAAACTGTTACTTGAAAGTTCCCTGAAAAATCTCACCACACTTATTATTACATGTTACATAACCTACACAAGAGGCAGTTCCTGCCTAGTTACATTCTATTTTTAATAACAATGATTCATAGTAAGCTAGTTTCCTGTTTCAATATTTTGCAATCTTCTCCTATCTGTAATAGACTGATGTAATTTTGTCCCTCCCCCTCCTCTGCAGAGGTTTCTTTTTAAAAAAATAATTATAATGTTTTATTGTATCTTCATGTTCATCCATATTTTTTGTATCATTTCCTGTCTATCTCAGTGGACTATTTTGTAGCTCTAAGCCAGTGATTCCCAAAGTGGTCTATATAGACCCCCACGGGTCCACGTCAGTAAAAAAATAATTTAGGGGTCCATGGGGTGTAAATAGGGGTCTACGATACTGGCTCTCAAGAAACCAAATCCTGACTTTAATTTTTAAAGTTTGTATTCAAGTGGAAATCAGATTTTACTTTTTAAAAAACTTATTTACTAAATGTAATGAGGCTCATTTGCAGTTATAATGTATTAAAACAAGCATACATTTTATTAAAACAAGAACCATCATTTCACATACACACAGTTTTTCTTGCCAGAATTAAGTTAAAAGAGTATATTACTTTCTCATTTTGTCACAGACAATCCACCAGGAAGATGTTTTAACCCACGTTCAGCATGTAAATGTAAATTTTGAAATTGCGAAGAAAGAGCATATAGTAAACAAAAAATATAGCTTTGTATATTTAAAATATTCAGAAATTTTTACTTAATAAAATCCAAGCAAGAAAGGGGCCTCATTTTTTTTAGCACTAGGGCCTTTGGTTTCCTAGCTATTGGCATTGCTAATAGTATTAGTTCATGCACTCACTTCCAAAAGTTAAACACGCAGAGGAAAATGCTGATTTCCGGAAGCCAATCAGAATTGAAGAGGATACAATTCGCTGCAGAGGTAGATGGAAGTATGCAAATATGTTAGGTAACAGCCAATCGTGCTTTCATGTCAAGAAATATGCAAAAAGGGCAGTCTTATAAGAAGCCAGCTTTATGAAGTTTTACAGAAGTTGATTGTAAGTGCTGATAGAATTTTTTAAAAAAATTCGTACAATGTGTTTTAAGGCATACGTGTTTCTATGACTTCCAGAAAACGATTGGTAGATTCTAAGCGCTGGAGTGCTGTGGGGCGCATTGAAGCAGGACATTCGCACACAGATGTTGCTCTTTTCTTCGGCGTGCATCATTCTGTAATTTCACGTTTATGGAAACAATTCCAAACCACACAGACAGTTACCCGAAGGCCCGTAGGTGGTCGCCCAAGGGTTATAACCCCCCGCGGAAGATCGATATATTGCTATGTAGCCAAGTGGAATCGCAGAGCCACCTCCACATGTGTGACATCTATGATTACAGCGTCCATTGGTAAGGCTATATCTGCCGCTACTGTACGCCGAAGATTACATATGAATGGACTGTATGCCTGGGTACCTCGAGTTTGTGTTCCTCTATCCGTCCAATCAAGAGGAGCACGATTAAAGTGGTACCGGGAATATGGCAATTGGACTGTGTCTGACTGGGGTAATGTCATGTTTACTGATGAATCAAGAAGAATGGCGATTGCTTAATTCTGCGGTGGTTGACCACCTAATTGAAAGCATGGTCAGAAGGTCTAAACTTTGCATACAGAGGAAGGGGATCACATACATTATTAATGTCTTTTTTCCCCCTTTTATGCTGTTTATTTTCACTTAATACATAATTCTGTTTAAGTCTCCAGTATGACATTATCTGATAACTTACAAAAATTTAATATTGTTTTCCTTTCTGTTTATAATTATTGATTTTGTTTTATGTATAAATATATATGCTACTTTACTGCCAAATTTTTTGTCAATCAAAGCAGTATTTGTTGATTTTTTTGCATTTCACATCTTCATGCTTAACTTTTGGAAGCGAGTGTATTTTATCTCTATGACTGTGCATTTCCCATTAGCTAACTTTAGTTTCGCATAAAAATGTATTTTAGAATTATAAATTATTCATAGTTACCTTATAGAAAATAAAATATTTTATTCTTTTGGGTATATTTCTCATTTGAGTGAATTTTTTAAGTAGATTGCTGTCGTTATTTAAAATGTCATGAAATTTTTCACTAGAAATTGATAAATTATATTTCAAGCGTAAAAGGGTTTTCAAAGTCTACACTTTATTTGCCATAGAAAAAATGCATTCCTTTTGCTCGTGAACACAGAGTGATCTTAATTTGGAATGATTATGAACTATAAATTTTGGTGGCTTTTTTTTACAGTGATGATTTTAAATGAAATAAAGCCTAACAGGTAATATGGCCTGGTCCTGAATGGGTAAAGTGACGCTAAACTGTCACCTGAACACAGTAAGAAAATACTTTTTACACAGATAGTTTCAGGTACATATAGTTATTATATGCATATCAATAACATTGACATATATAATTGTGAATTTTAATTTATATAAAGAATTTCATCACAATTTACTGAAGATATTTTTTATTCATTTGGAATACATAATTTGCTATGGATTCCAGTGCTTCATTTTTGGCTTCAGCTGGATATTTTTTAATGCTTTTAGAGCAAAACTCTAAGAGGTGATCTTCTGGGTCAGTTTCTCCTCCTATCTTCATCAATGCAGCATCGATCAACTCTTCTCTTGCTCTCTTTCTTTTTTTAGAATGCGGTGTTTGTCTTCTTCTTGCTAAATAATAAAACATCTTATTATTTCCAAAATAATTTTTTAAAAGTAAATATATTTAGCCTTTTTAGTTTTCATTAAATAAAGGAAATGGCACATTTAACCACAATGAAATCCACACATCATGGTGCAAACTGTGGATAACCTTGAAGTTTTACCTGGCCCATTGTAAATTTTTAAACAGTTCAAGTGAAGATGTTTATATATATACATCTGCAAAACAGGGCAACCACATATGAATATGAATAAAATTGTTGTGAAATGCTTTAAATTTACATAAATTGTTGGGTGGGGTGCAGTTGTACCTTTATTCAATGCATTAGTATTAAAGAATTTTCAAAATATACGAGCTTTAAAATAATACAAATATTTTTTTTTAAAAATCTAATTTCAAACATGTTTAAAAAAATAATCATACTTGTAGGGGTAGGCTGGGATGTTTCAGGCAAATTAAAACTGTCCTCTTCTTGAACAATTTCTGCCTCTTGAACAATTCCTGTCTCTTCCTCAAACTCTATTCTTTCCTCAATGCAAGGAACAATTATTGGCATGGTTGTTGTTCCGGTTATGTTTGACCAAGTACTTCAAAATAATAAAAAGCTTAATTATCATTCTAACATAAAAGAATTTATTCTAAAAATATCCAGACAGTCATAAGAATAACCTTCCTTTTTGCATATAGGGATCCAGGAAACTCAGCATGTCTGAAAAAGGCCAAATCTTTCGCGCCTTTGCTTCGCTTCGCTTCCACTTGGAAATGCTCTAACTTTTTCCTTACGATATCGATCCCTTAGGACCTTAAATCTGGTTTTACACACATCACCTAAAATAAAGAAAAATTTAAAAAAAAAAGTTCTACATATATTAATTCAATTGGACAATTAAATAATGGGAAAAAAGAACTATGTGATCTAAATATAACCCCCATATAAAAAAAATTTATCTCAAAATATTATTGTTTGTGTTGAATATGAGCACAAAATTAATATGCTCAACACAATTAGTCTAGACTAGTTTATCAATCTTTTTTTTCTGTAGGTAGCCCATCTGAATATAAAAAAAATGTGAAAGATGTATTTTACAAAAAAAAAAAAAAAAAAAAAAAAAAATTAGTGACCAATTTTATTAAATATCTGACCATTATGGATAACTAAAAAAAAAAAAATTGAATATTTTTCATTAGTTTACAGCAATGCAATCACATTAAAGAATGAGTAACTTAACAAATCTTTTGATTTTAAGAAAGCCAATTTGAATCTATGTCAATTACACATGGGCAAAAAATACTAAATATAAAAGCAGGAAAAATAAATATCTCTTTTGAAGCAATTGCAAATACTGTTTTCAAAGCTACATGACCCATGCACTTTTAATTATTCATCAAAAATCCATGTCGCACATGGAATTAAGAAACACGGGTCTAAATGCGAGCTAAGAAATTATGATAAGAACTATAAAGTGGATTGCATTTTTAAGTATAAAATTGTAGTAATAACAAAATCTAAAATAGTACAAAATATTTTCATACTATAAATCTAAAATACACTGTATTTAATACACATTTCAACTTTATTGAATATATCAAAACATGCTACATAAATTAACCCTAAAATATATATATTATAAGTCTAGGAAGTATTTTTTGAAATAGATACTTTTATTGCAAACACATATAAAACTTTTTTTTATGCTCTGTTTTTAAAAAAGTAATTTTTATTAAGAAACTTGGTTTTCGAAAAGTGCTTCAATGTTATATATATATATTTGTTTTGAAATGGGATGTCGTACTCTAGGATTCATATGATTTCGAACATTTGCTTAATTATATTTGTGTGATGTATTTTATATATATTTAAATATATCTATATATATAAAGGAGAAAAGCGACTCAATCACTGACTAACTGACTAATCACGATATCTCTGGAACTATTCAACCTACAGACTTGAAATTTGGTAGACATGTTCCTTTCATAGAGTAGACATCAGCTAAGAACGGATTTTCCGAAATTCGAAACGCAAGGGGCGTTATAAATAATTGTTTCCATGTTTAAACTACTCAATGTACAATTTTGAAATTGGGTTAGCAGATTCCTTTCATACAGTAGAGATACGCTACAAAATGAGTTTGGTGAAAATCGACCCCCAAGTGGCGTTGCAGGGGCTTAGGAGGCGTTATAGATAATTATTTCCATTTTTAAACTATTTGACGCACTGTCTTTAAATTTGATATAAATAGATTCCTTTCGTAGAATAATGATCAGTTACAAAACGGGTTTTGTGAAAACAGACTTCTAAGTGGCGTTGCGGGGGATTAAGGGGCGTAATAGATAAAAATATCCGTTTTTAAACTACTTCACCTACCTGCTTGAAAATTGGTAGGTAAGTTTCTTTCATGGAGTAAATATCCGCTACAAAATGGGTTTTGAAAAAATTGACCCCCAAGGGGTGTTGCGGGGGTGGGGAATTAAAAGGGCGTTATAAATTCCGATTTTTTAACTATTAGACGTACAGTCTTGAAACTTAGTAAGCAGATTCCTCTCATAGAGTAGAGATACGCTACAAAATGGGTTTCGTGAAAATTGCCCCCAAGTGGCGTTGCAGGACTTAAGGGGTGTTATAGATAAATATTTCCATTTTTAAACTATTAGACGCACAGTCTTTATATTTGATAAATAGATTTCTTTCATAGAGTAGAGATCAGCTATAAGAAGGTTTCGTGAAAACAGACCCCTAAGTGGCGTTGCGGGGGATTACGTGGCGTAATAGATAAATATTTTCGTTTTTAAACTATTTGACCTACCTGCTTGAAAATTGGTAGGAATGTTTCTTTCATGGGAGTACATATCCATTACAAAATGGGTTTGGGGAAAATTGACCCCCAAGGGGTGTTGCGGGGGGTTAAGGGCAGATATAAACAATTATTTCTATTTTTAAACTATTAGACGCACAGCCTTGAAATTTGGTGAGCATATTCCTCTCATAGGATAGAGATATACTACAAAATGTGTTTTGTGAAAATAGACCCCTAGGTGGCGTTGCGGGGGTTCAAGGGGCGTTATTGATAATTTTTTTTGTATTTTTAATTTATTGGACGCACAAATTTGGCTAAGCAGATTCCTTTCATAGAGTGCAATTCCCCTACAAAATGGGTTTTGTGAAAACAGACCCCGAAGTGGCGTTGCGAGGGCTCAAGTGGCGTTATAGATAATTATCCCCATTTTTAAACTATTAGACGTACAGTCTTGAAATTTGATAAGCAGATTCCTTTCGTAGAGAACCGCTACAAAATGGGGTTTGCGAATATCAACTACTAAGTTTAATTTCGGGAGATTAAGAGGCGTAATCGATAAATATTTCCATTTTTAAACTTTTTGATCATCCTGCTTGAAAATTGGTAGGCATGTTCCGTTCATGGAATAGAGTTCCTCTAACAAAGAGTAAAACGAAAATTGACCCCAAGGATGGTTGCGAGGGGTCAAGAGGAGTTACAGAAAAAAATTCCTGTTTTTAATTGTTAGACCCATATACTTGAAATTTGTTAAGCATGTTTCTTTTGTTGAATAGGGATCCACTAAGAATGTATTTTAAGTAAATCAAGTTCTGCGGAGGGGTGCAGGGGGTTACTGGGACGTATTGACACAAAAAAATTCCTTTTTTCGAGCTACAAGGACTATAATAATGAAATTTGGTTTGCATTTTTCTTTTGTTGAATTGAAATCCGCTAAGAGCGGTTATTTTGGAAAACGGCTCTCAACGGGATTACGGGGATATTGATAGTAAAACTTTTGTTTTTTCTGTTAGATTTAGACTTGAAATTTGGCTTGCATGTTCAATTTACGGAGTAGAGATCCACCGAAAATTGGTTTTGCGGGAATCCACTTGGTTTTTGGGTTACGAAAGAGCAAACATCATTCTATACTTCAATTTTAGAGATTTTTAGAAAATACAAATTAGATGAGTTCTGCCTCCCCCTTTTTTTTATCAACAGGCGACAGTTACAGGTTTAAGTATATTTTTGAATACAATCGAATTCTTAATGCTAGGACTTATATATCAATAATTTATACATATATATAAGCAGTAAAAATTTATAAAACATCATGAAATACCCAGCGAAGCGGGCGGGTAACGGCTAGTATATATATATATTGGCGTTACAGATTTTTTCCCCAAGTATACAAATATATAAAATATTGTTTTATATAGTTTGTATTTAATTACACAATTGATCAACATTCAACCAATCGTCAACTTTTTCTAAGAGTAAAAGATAAATATAATGTAAAAAATTAACTTACCAGAAAGTTCTAAGGATACTCCAATTTCCTTCCAGGCATTTTCTCTCATAATTTTATTTTTGTGATTTTTATTTGCCAAATCGTACAAATGAGAGTATTTTTGTACTTCTATTATTAATCTCTCGTCATTATTGGCCATATTTATATAGAACTAGCTGTTACCCGCCCGCTTCGCTGGGTATTTCAAGATGTTTTATAAATTTGTACTGCTTATATATATGTATAAATTATTGAAATATAAGTCCTAGTATTAAGAATTCGATTGAATTGAAAAATATACTTATACCTGTAACTGTCACCTGTTGATAAAAAAAAAAGGGCAGAACTCATCTAATTTGTATTTTCTAAAAATCTCTAAAATTGAAGCATAGAATGATGTTTGCTCTTTCGTAACTCAAAAACCAAGTGGATTCCCGCCAAAACCAATTTTTGGTGGATCTCTACTCCGTAAATTGAACATGCAAGCCAAATTTCAAGTCTAAATCTAACAGAAAAAAGCAAAAGTTTTACTATAAATATCCCCGTAATCCCGTTGAGAGCCGTTTTCCAAAATTACCGCTCTTAGCGGATTTCAATTCAACAAAAGAAAAATGCAAACCAAATTTCATTATTATAGTCCTTGTAGCTCGAAAAAAGTAATTTTTTTGTCAACACGTCCCAGTAACCCCCTGCAACCCCCCAAAACTTGATTTGCTTAAAATTTATTCTTAGTGGATCCCTATTCAACAAAAGAAACATGCTTAACAAATTTCAAGTATACGGGTCTAACAATTAAAAACAGGAATTTTTTTCTGTAACTCCTCTTGACCCCTCGCAAACATCTTTGGGGGTCAATTTTCATTTTACTCTTTGTTAGAGGAACTCTATTTCATGAAAGGAACATGCCTACCAATTTTCAAGCAGGATGATCAAGTAGTTTAAAAATGGAAATATTTATCGATTACGCCTCTTAATCTACCGAAATTAAACTTGGTAGTTGATATTCGCGAAACCCATTTTGTAGCGGTTCTCTACTTTACGAAAGGAATCTGCTTATCAAATTTCAAGACTGTTCGTCTAACAGTTTAAAAATGGGGATAATTGTCTATAACGCCACTTGAGCCCCCGCAACGCCACTTCTGGGTCTGTTTTCACAAAACCCATTTTGTAGGGGAATTGCACTCTTTGAAAGGAATCTGCTTAGCAAAATTTGAAGACTGTGCGTCCAATTAATTAAAAAAGCAAAAAAATTATCAATAACGCCCCTTGAACCCCCGCAACACCACCTAGGGGTCGATTTTCACAAAACACATTTTGCAGCGTATTTCTATCCTATGAGAGGAATCTGCTAACCAAATTTCAAGACTGTGAGTCTAATAGTTTAAAAAAAGAAATAATTATTTATATCTGCCCTTAACCCCCCACAACACCCCTTGGGGGTTAATTTTCTCCAAACCCGTTTAGTAGCGGATATTTACTCCATGAAAGAAACATTCCTACCAATTTTCAAGCAGGTAGGTCAAATAGTTTAAAAACGAAAATATTTATCTCTTACGCCACTTATTCCCCTGCAACGCCACTTAGAGGTCTATTTTCACAAAACCTTCTTATAGCTGATCTCTACTCTATGAAAGAAATCTCTTTATCAAATATAAAGACTGTGCGTCTAATAGTTTAAAAATGGAAATAATTATCTATAACGCCCCTTAAGTCCCCTCAACGCCACTTGGGGGCAATTTTTACGAAACCCATTTTTAGCGTATCTCTACCCTATGAGAGGAATCTGCTTACTAAGTTTCAAGACTGTACGTCTAATAACTTAAAAATAGGAATTTATAACGCCCCTTAAACCCCCGCCCCCGCAACAAACCCTTGGGTGTCAATTTTCCCAAAACCCATTTCGTAACGGATATTTACTCCAGGAAAGAAACTTAACTACCAATTTTGAAGCCGGTAGGTGAAGTAGTTTAAAAACGGATATATTTATCTATTACGCCCCTTAATCCCCCGCAACGCCACTTAGAAGTCTGTTTTCACAAAACCCGTTTTGTAACTGATCATTATTCTACGAAAGGAATCTATATAATCAAATTTAAAGACAGTGCGTCAAATAGTTTAAAAATGGAAATAATTATCTATAACGCCCCCTAAGCCCCTGCAACGCCACTTGGGAGTCGATTTTCAGCAAACTCATTTTGTAGCGGATCTCTGAAAGGAATCCGCTTACCCAATTTCAAGATTGTACATCAAGTAGTTTAAACATGGAAACAATTATTATTAAAGCCCTTAACCCCCCGTAACGCCCCTTGCGTTTCGAATTTCGGAAAATCCTTTCTTAGCTGATGTCTACTCTATCAAAGGAACATGTCTACTAAATTTCAAGTCTGTAGGTTGAATAGTTCCAGAGATTTCGTGATTAGTCAGTCAGTCAGTGAGTGAGTCGCTTTTCTCCTTTATATATATAGATTTGTATTAAAAGTGTTCGCAAAAAAGAATGATCAAAAATATCTCAAACAAATATTGGGCGAAAACGATCATAAAAATTCCAATTCGGTTTTAAAAGCATTTTCATCTGTGATTGGTTGAGAGTGCGTCATATGACTAAGCTATGCACGCTCAGACGCCTGAAGTTAACTTATTTTTAAGTTAAAAAGTTGCAATCACAACTTTTTCGACTGCCGGAGATGAAGTCTCTGATTGTCTAGACGCTCAACGTTTCACGCTGACTGCCTTGGTGTGAATGCAGCTTAATGCCCTATTCTAATATACGCACTGAATCAGAAAAATAATTCTATATCATAATCTCTACATTTACCCCCTTCTGAAACATCAGTAAATTGCCTGTAACTTCTACTACGTTGTTTGCTGTTCGCACAAGCCTAAACAAACTAATTCAAGCTGAAACACAGATCGCTTTTAACAACAGAACATTCTTATTAATGCGAATGGGACTGTAATTAACTAAAAGAGATATTTTTAAGGTATAAGCATTTATTGCGACTCCTTTGTGCATTGTTTTCTATGTAAGAGAGTGTACAAGTGTGGGGGTGTGCGCTGGGGATGGCGATCGCAGCACCAACAATTATCTTAGGGCCGTGGGTAGCCTAGTGGTTAGAGCATCGGTCTCCAGACCGGAAGGCCTGGGTTCGATGCCCGATGCCACCAAATATCCTCTTAGTACACACGGAGAACGTGCTCGTTAAATCAGTGGGTCTGAATGGTGTCGCCATCTATCGTGTTGTACAGAGTAAAATCGTGCTGTCACCTTAATGGGGCTCAAAGCTAAGGCTAACGACAGACGTAAAATTCTAGCCCTTAGACGCGATGAATTTCGTGGACCTTAATCTGATGTTACTGTTGATCAGGTGGCATAAGCAACAACACAATTATCTTGTCCAACGTACTTCCACCTCCAATCTAGTTAAACTTCCCTCTTCCAGTAGTCACATTTTTGAAGCAAATCTGTCTCTTCGATTGTTTTTCTTCTACCACTCTCTTTCTCCATTGCTTGGCGCAAGTTTCTCACTCCTTCATAAAAAGAAGACAAGGAAGGGCGGAGGGAGTTCGAACGTTTAAACATTCACAGAACAGCAGATTTTTAATATAAAGGTTCGTAGAGGTAACCCCCCTCCCACACACACAAGAAGTTTATTTACGCCCCTGCAGAGGAGGTCGATTTTCATCTATTTACTACTGTGCATGCTTTCTCTCAATCATGACATTTTAAGCTTTAATTATTTACCTGAAATCTTCAGTATATAGTATATGCGCATTAATTGTTTAATCCTCAACATCAAAAGCACAAACACGTAGTAACAAAAGAAAACTAAAAATAACTTCCATAAAATCACAAAGTGAAGGGAAAATACATAATATAGAGAATACATAAATGTTCAAATTTAACACCAAAATTTTATGTTTGTTGTCATGTGAATATTGCGATAGTTTGAAAAATTTTGTATTTATAAAATTGACCAGGAAGAGCGTAAAACCTCTACATGATTTGAACCAAAATTTAGAAATTAATTTTTTAGATGAAAATATTTTAAAAAATCTAGAAATGATTATATTGTACATTGTTGAAGCGTGCAGAACGTAGATATGGTTTGAGAAACATTTTAAAATGGTTTAAGTCCTGCTAAATATGAATTCATAATCGTCGAATTCAATCGACGACAGTCCCAGAAAAAAGACAGCATGTTGACTTCTGCATTTTAGTCTTCTTGGGGAGATGAATACTTGAGCTTCTATTCCTTCCTAATCTCTTTAGTCTCTGCATCATATTACTAGAACTTATATAGTCACAAGGGGAACAATAAAGTTTTCTTCTGTCTGTTCCAAAAGATTCAACGACTCCCTTGAAAGATCGTGCCGTGATTGCTTTTGAAAAAGAGTCAACAATCGTTTGACCCAGCATGCTGACACCTTTAACACTTGCAGTTCATGATTGATTTTCCAATCTTAACTATGATAAGTCTCAATCATGATCATTGGATGGTTGCTGTTCGATCCAAGAATTTTCACCACTTTCTTTACTGTGGCAACATTATGTGTGCGTGGAGTTCCACTTCTTGGATCGTCTGTGAGGTTCATGCGAACAATTCGGGAAAAAAATTAGCTCAAGTGTAGTATGGGGAGGGGGTTCCTTTGGATTTGACGATTTTTACCTAGATATCATGGTGAGATAACGAATTCATTCTGGCTTCCCGCTAAATGAAGTAGCTTGGCGACCGATTTTGGAAAAGAAATTGACATCGCCAAGGGCCCCCCTTTACTACACTTTAACCAAAATATCTTTTCTTACCACACAACAGTATCAGACGATGGGGTTGGATCTCATTTTCATTAAAGCCATCATTTCATCGTGGATTTGCCGAGCACTGTAACCTTTCAATCGTTTGCGCATTTGCTTTTGATTGGCATTCAGCAAATGCGGCAGCCATCTTGTGCAGAGCTTTCTCATCCCTAATTCTATGTTCAAGATATTTCACATCCTTTCTTCAGATATCTCATTCACTTGTCGTTCAACACTATATCATGCACTTTTTTAAAGGTTTCCGACCGGCCTTCACGTGAGTCATTTTCGAGGGACGAACGCGACCCCGTTTAAATTCAGCTGCCCACTTTTCAACGATTGACATGGAAGAGGCAGAGTTTCCGTAAACTTTTGTCAGCTTTGGGCGAACTTTTATAGGGGTTAATCCACGCAGAACGAATTTTATGACGGCACGATATTAAAGTTGATCCCTTTTAACGAAAAACAAGTAAGACGTCTACCGCAAAAATTAGGGCAAATAAATTATTTCAGAGAGCAAGTTGAAACTTGTCATACGAACTAATGACACGTGCACTCTGGCAGAAAATATATTTTTGTTGATTGGAACGCCGTCTATGTTTGTGAGCTTAAGAAATTTTCACCTTGCTGTTTTTTTTGCGCGATCAGAGAGAAACCAGTTTCCACAAATACAAATTATACTTCAAAATGTAGTTATTTAAGTTCTTATGCATACAAAATATATGCAATTATTTTTTTAAATACACGGAAACTCATTATTTTGAAATTTCTTTAACTTATATTTTGATATTCTATGATTAATTCTTGTTCCAGTGGGTTTGGCTAAAAAGATTTTCTGCGTTGAATGTTCATTCTAAAAACACGGCCAGCCCATTTAATTCTTTGAATTTTTATGTATTTGACAACATCTGGCATGACAGAGTTCTAAATTTGAGCATCTGTGCCAAATGCCATTACCTTGAGTTCTTCCAAAAACGGCCCTTAGACTCCGAAGCTCAAAGACACCAAGAGTATTTTCATCATTTTGTGTCTGATGAGTATATGAGTAATATAAAAAAGAAACATGTCTTACAGTAGTCGCATATGATGTGTAACATCTGACTTGTTATCATGGTAAATACGCAATAGTGACTTTAATCCTGAAAGAAATGAATCGGTTATGATTGGAAATAATTTTCTATCGAATAATTATATCTTTAATGAAAATTTAATTTAATTGACACAAGGAGTAATGCAGTTTTTTTTATCAAAAATATTTATTATTGTTCAATTTGGGGAAGAGCGGAGACAATAGATTTATGAAAACTAAAGTATGACACTTATACTTGTGATTCCAAAGTATTTAAAAATCGTTGAAAAACGGCGTCAATAACAGTACCACTGTTAGTTGTTGAAACATTTCGAGCTTGAGTTCATCTTTCAGAAAAGCTATGAGCGGCTCAGCTTCTGGAAAACTGAAGTTAACGTTACAATCACCACTCAAAATCATGGGAAGCGAGTGATACGTTTTTTTTAAAAAGAGCAGAACCACCTTCGGTATATGGTAAAAGTACAAAATACAGGAAATCTTTAATTTTTTTTAACTGTTTGATTCGGAGAAATGTATGCGACCACCAAAATGACTTGCTGGTATGTGCGGTAGGCAGGCGTCTTAATTGCTACTACAGTTGGACCCCCAGACGAGGGTAGCGAAGAGACACCGTCAAGCGCATACTTAAAAATTAGAAATATTAGAGAAAATCAAAAATACCTGTTTACTTAATTAGTTAGTTTTTTTTAAATCGAGAAATCTTTTTTTTAATCACAATTAAAAATATTATATTGACAGTGACAGTAATTAACCTCAAAGTATGAAAATAATAAGCACTTAACCCTTTAAGCAGTTTGCCCGTACAGTGTACGTGCTACCCGAAATTGGCCTCATCTGGTTTGCCCGTACGGCGTACGGGCATCGATATTTTCTCCTTTCCTTTTCTGGTTTGCCCGCATTTTTCATTATTGAAAGAGACTATTTAGTATTATTATTTTTCAACAGATGGCGAGGCTTGTCCATGTAAATGAAATGCTTTTCATCCGGGTTTTTCTATGTAGCGGGAACTTTTCTTTGAAATTTTTGTTCTACTGTATGCCGTGCTTGTGAATCTTATGGAAATTATGGATGAAATAGACGACGAAAATACTTTCTTGTTAGATGATGAACTACATTCTGGTTCAGATACAGATATTTCTTCTAATAATTTGGATTATTCCTCAGATGACTCGTGCAGTGAGCTCAGCTCTGATGAAGATTTGAGTTCTGCAATAATTTTTACCGAGGTTGATGTGAAAAATCCACCTGTTCCGTGTCCTCGATTTAAATTTTCTGGTATTTCCTCTGTGCACGTACAATTTGAAGACACTTCTGATGTTCTACAATTTTATGAAACATTCATTGATTTTTCACTCATGAGTAAAATTGTGGAAGAGACAAATAAATATGCTAAACAGTGCATCCAATCCAGTGTTGCAAGACATTTCTCAAAGAGTAAATTTTGGGTAGAAACTACTGTGGAAGAGTTGCATGTATTTTTCGCTCTCAATATACTTCAAGGAATTGTAAAGAAACCTGGAATTGATCATTATTGGAGCAAAAGATATTCAACTAATACACCTTTTTTCTCTAAAATAATGTCTCATCGCCGATTCTGCCTTTTGCATTTTTCTGATAATGCAGCATTTGACCCACAAAATCACGAATGCCCAAAATTAGTAAAAGTTTTGCCAGTTCTGAAACATCTCAATGAGAAATTTAGTGAAACGGTGACACCAGAGCGAGATGTAACAATAGATGAGAGCCTTATGCTCTTCAAAGGACGACTAGGATGGAAACAATTTATTCCACTCAAAAGAGCTAGATTTGGAGTAAAATGTTTTATGTTGTGTGAATCTATTTCTGGTTAGTCTGGTCAATAATAATACATACAGGTAAAGACACTATTCTGAAACCTGAGTATTCTAAACTCTGCTTTTCATCACAAATTGTCCTGACAATGATGGAGCCTTTGCTTCATAAAGGATGCTGTTTTACAACAGACAATTATTATTCTTCGCCGGAATTAGCAGACAAACTTGTTTCATGTCGAACGGACACATACGGCACACTAAACCTCAAGAGAAAAGAAGTCTCAAAGGAAATACAGAAAAAAAATTGAAAAAAGGAGAGATTATAGCTTTTCAGAGAGGAAAAGTTACTGTGATGAAGTGGATGGATAAGAAAAAAGTTTCATTACTTTCCACAATTCACAATACTGAAATGGAACAAATTCAAGTCCGCTCTGAAATGAAAGAAAAACCGAAAATTGTCATGGACTATAATAATACTATGGGAGGAGTAGACCGCATGGACCAAAATTTGAAAATATAAAGAAAAGGGGTAACAAATTTTACAGAAAGATTTTTTTCCATATTTTCGACATTGCTGTATGGAACTCATATGTTGTCTATCGTAAAAACGGAGGAAAAAACACGCAACTAGAATTTAGACTTGATCTCATTGACCATGTAATTGAAAAATATCATTCGGGACTAAATTTCCACCGTGGACGACCAGGTTCGGAGCCTAATCCTCTGAGATTGACAGAGAGACACTTTTTGGAAATAATTGCTCCTACAGATAAAAAACTGAGACCTGCAAGACAATGCGCAGTGTGCTGCTCAAAAAGAAATGAGAATGGAAAGAGAATCCGAAAAGAAACACGTTATTTCTGCCCTGATTGTGATGTAGGACTTTGCATTACACCATGCTTCAAATTGTACCACACACAAAAAGACTTCTGAACTGTTTGGAAAATTGTAAACTTCAAAATTCACAGTAAGTATGAGAGAAATTTTTGCAGAACTTGTAAGCCATTCTTTACTGCATGCAGAATGTACTTGAAAAAAGCAAACATTTAGGTTGTGTTGTGTCCAAAATTGTAAAATAAAAAATGTTGTAAAAGCATTAAAAGTGAAAAAAAAAATTAAAAAAATTCTAATATTCTTATTCTATTAAGTATGGTACTTAATTATATGCAATAAAAAAATATGCCTTTTTTGGAAACATTTCTGGTAAAATAATTGACCGCTTAAAGGGTTAAATATTTATTCAAATATTACTTACTCCTATTTTTTTAAGAATGATGAGCTTTGTCAGACGCTTACCAGGAAATATAATTATTAATATATAGTTTACACATATATAAATATATCCTCAGATTTCACAAACAACGAGCCCTGAGACTGACAATTGAGCGTAAGAATCACAAGTTTATTCTGGATGAAGTCTAATAAGACTTGCTGGAATGTGCGGTAGGCGGGCGTCTTAATTGCTACTACAGTTGGACCGCAAGACGAGGCTAGCGAAGAGACACCTCAAAGCACTGAATTGGTCAAATCAAACAGCACGCTTTCCCCGACTTCCTGTTACGCATTTCCGTCCCTTTTCACGAAATCACTCCAACAAATATCCAGCAACCGAGAGTAAAAATGTTACACATCAAAAATTCCTTAATGTATTACTTATGTTCATAAAGATTTTCACTTTCAGTAATCTAATCAAAATTTTGCATAGACAGAAACCAAAATATAATTATGAAACATTTTGATGGTGCACTAATGCCATCAAAATATTAGGGAAGAACATATTATAAATCTAAACTTAGTTGTATGTGTACAATGAAAAAAAAATTAACAGCTAACAATAGCTATCATCACCTACACACTTAAAAGAAATATCATAAAACATTTATTATTACAAAGTGTAATTGAAAGTATAACGCGTGTGGTTTGGAATTAAAAAAAAATGAAAAACAATAATTGCGATTTACCATTTATTGAAGAAGCCACTTCAGGTTTTTCAAAATAATTATGTATAGTTTCATCAAAAACGTTTAGATACATAAACAACATTTCTTTACTATTAATTATACTTTAGACTTCAAAATACTATACTTTACAAAAGTTGATACACAAAAAATTATTGTACAAATCCATTAATTATTTAAAATTTTCACTTAATCTGTATAATTACGACAAAAATATGTATTACACAAAAATAAATATAAATAAATTCATATTTGGCAGACAATTTTCAGATTTAATAAAGCTTTTAGAATTATAAATAATTTAAAAAAATTATTTTACAAAATATACATCAAAATGCACACAAAATTGAACAAACGAAGACAAAAATTCGAAAGATGAAGAATACAAATCTTAAGTACAATTTAACATCTCAGGAAAAAAATCATGCAATAAAATTAGGATGTAACTACTATAAGCAAATTTTTTAAAAATTATTGTATATAAAAATAAATATATTTATCATAATTTTGATACCTGTGTTAATATTCCAAATACATTAATTGCATAAATAGTATAACATATTTCTAAAAACTTGACTTGTAAAAACCAGATTAATTCATGATATATATCCATGTTACATAAGTTCTAAATTAAAAAAAATTATCTGATTAGTTCAATAAATGTACAAAAAAAAATAGTATTTATATTCACATACTTTATAGTTCTATATCTAACATTAATAATGCATGAAAAAAATTGATAAATACAAAGTGTTTTTTTTTTCACATTGTCAACATCTTGAAACCAAATCATTTTGAAATGTAAGAGCCTACGAAAAATATATCAATAATGAAGTGGTTTAAATCTATGACACAGATCTTGGTTAAACAAATAACAGTGGAAGTAGTAAACATTTCTTCTTCTAAAGCAAAAAACATTAACTCTGTTTGGAATATACAATTAAATATATTTCTAACATCAAACATTAGCTTGAATATATACAATTGATGTATTATGCAAAACAATGAATACTAAATATTCAATACTGTTTTCAGGAAAATGCAATCCTATTAAATCACAAAAATACACATTCAAATGACAACATGGAAACACAAACTATTTTTAAGAAAATAAAAGCATTAATTTACATAATCAAAGTTTAATTTTTTTCTATATACAATAAGGAATGCATGAAACAGACAAGGAGAGTAAATATTATTATTCTTCAATAAATAAATCATCATAATTCATGTCTGCAGTCATAGTCTAACAGTAAATATTTACAAGTCAAAAAGTGAATAAAAAGTAGGATCCTTTTTATATAAAGAAACAGACATAGATGCCAGCACAAATAAGTTTGGCAATATAGTACTTAAATCTAATCTAACTCATTTCTTCATCAAATCAGAAACAATTTTTTCTTTTAATTCAATAATGTAAATATATTTTAACAAAATATGTTATCTTGAATTACACCAAAGATATGAAAAAAAAAAAGGATATAAAATTGAGTTACTTATGCTGATTAACTGAAAATTAAGTCAAGGTGTAACTGATTTATACTGTACGTACAGGCTGTTGACTTGACTTTGGTTCTCAATTTCAGCCATCAACCTACCAATCCACAGCCACACTGGGCATGCATTAGATGACTAGGCTGAAAACGAATTCCCCTTTGGTTAGTCATCAAACATCTTTTCTTCCTTCTTTGGCTGTTTATGATTTGTGGGAGAAAAAGTCCATAAATTTCTTCTCGGAAATTTTTTTTTTTGCTACCGACCGACTTTCAGAGCACAAGGTTATTTTTTAGTCACTGTTTGAGCATTATTTGGAACATCTTTCCTTCGATTTAATCGGCAGTCTCCATTTGATGCATGTTAGAACTGTTTATTTCATGTTAAAATCTATTGGAAGAGTCTTAACCACTCTTTTCATGGAGTGTATGCTCAATTAGTAGTTACTAGGCTGACTTCCTTCAACCATTCCCTTTCTCAGTCATTATTTTGACTTTATTAGTGTTAATGACAAGTATCTTTGAGTTCAGAGACCTGCATTTTTTTACAATGTGTTTGATGATTAATTCATGAGGGAATTCCCTTTTGGGACAGGGATTAAGCTTTTTTAAATATCTTCTATAACTAGTAGAAGTAGAGATCACTGCAATACAATACATTCCTTGAAAGCACAAGAACATGAATTTATTTCCCCCCAAAAAATTTTCTTTCCAAAAACAATATTTTATTACAAAATCTTCTTGGCTATTTGAAAGCTGGATTTCAATGATGTTCACAGAAAACCTTTCCAAGACTATCGAATTTAAATAAGTAGCTGAAACTAACCCAAGAAATAAATCAGAATGTCAATATTACGAGGAAAATATTTCTCACAAAAACTTTTGCCTCTAATTTTATATGATTTAAATACAAATGTAAATAAAATTGACCACAAAAATATTTTTCAACTAAATAGGCACACAGAACTGTTTTATATTTAAAAATAACTTCAATATTAAAATTTTTTGTGTAACACATTGAACAACAATATAAAAGGTTGTTACTCAAACTTCTTTGCACCAAAGTGAAAAAGACTTTATACTTAGTTTCATGAAATATTAATTTTTAAAATGTAATGAATCAAAAATTAAAATGTAAACATATTATAAAAATATATTTAAAAAAATTAAGCAGAAATAATTCTGGAATTGTTTCAAAAATAATCGATAAGATATCTTCACAAAGATAATACTTAATCAATATCAAATCCCCAAAATTTTCTCTATATAAAAATAACTAAATGTAATACATAAAAATTGTGTAAAGTAGTTTAAAATTTTACCATCAATATTCAACAATAGAAGAATTATTAGATTTAAGGTATAAAATTAATAGCTCTATAAAAAAGTATTTTAAAACTGTCTTTTTCATGTTTCACTAGAACCTGAGAAACATTTCGGTAAAACCTATACTCATGGAAAAAAAGATTTGGAGCTGCTGGCAGAAAGAATGATTAATTTCAAACATGTAATTAGAACTCGTTAATTTTTAACTATTTAAACATAATAAATAAATCTTGAAATAAGTTTTCTACAACAGTTGCATGAGAATCAGATATATCTTAGCATTGATTTCAGCTACATTGATATATTTAAACAGAATTAAAAATTTTATAAATCTTTCATTTAGGGTGTTCAAATAAGTATGCAATAGCAAAAAATTGTTTTCTAGAATTTTGATTTCTAAATTAACAAAGTCATCTTTTCTTACAGATAAAAAAATACATGAAGAAATATATATGTAGTAAAGCGAAAATGATAAAATAACTAGATGTAAATACCCCTTTATTCTTATTCAATATAGATATACTTTCTTTTCAATAGATTTTAAAATTACAAAAATGAATGTATTTTGCATTTTTTAAAAAATAATTTGATTAAGTTTGTTTATTTTGACATGAAAAGAGATTGATAAATATAGATGAGAAAGATTATAAATGATTTGACATGTTAATGCACTCAATTCCAATAACTAACAACATACATTGATACTTAGACACAAAAGCTCAGAGCATACAATGATTTCACTTAAGTGTAAACAAATGCACTTAAAATTTGAGTACTTACTATTAAGTATAATATTTCATTTTATGTCAAACGTTCAAGGAAGTTTATATATACAAACACACATTATAACTTCCTAATCTATCAAAAAGAGCATAAATTTTCAAAAGTCAAAACAATTCGACTTTTTTAAAAATAATATACATTTTTACATATACAATAAAATTATTAAAACAAGGAACAACTAAAATTATATGAGGTTCAGAAAAATAAACTAAAGCTCAATACATATATTTTCACTTTTTAATAAAATTTGCAAAAAAAACAAAACAATTTTAAACTATGTAACATAAGTTAGGAAAAAAAAATAGTATTATAGTTTTAAGTGACACTGAATCTATATTCTAAATTATCATCAGTAATTAAGCTAACAACTTTATTTGCTGCCCATTGTAATCTTGCCATTCGTAATGGGTTATTCTTCACAACTTCATTCAGGTGAGGAGTATTGTAAGTTCGAATACATCGAGTCTGGGCATTTCCTAATCCAAATAATCCAGTGGCAGTCTAAAGAGAATTATATAAACAATTTGTTTATAATTTAAGATTAAGCTATACAATATTAAGACATTTCCTAGCAGATGATAAATGTGTATTAAAAGCAAGTAAATTATTAAAAATTGAGTCAAAATTAGATTGTCACTGGGGTGTAGCTACCACCGTATCAGCTACATATCAATGATACTGGGTCCCAACAAGTATTACAAAATTTTCAATAATCCTATTAACAAAGCTTCAATTTTCAAAATACCCCCCCCCCCCAAGAATTTTGACATAGGGCCCACTCAGGACAAGCTATACCAGTGATTGTCACCATAATGAAAGATATTTACTGCTTCTAAAAATGATATTGGGTACTGAAAATTTTTTTATAATGGAGATTATTATTCTCAAGCAAATCTATATCATACAAAGAATAATGAAATTTTAAGAAATCAATTAATGAAGACTATATAATTATATAAAGTTTTTGAAATACTATTTTTTATCTCCTCTAATGGGGCTGCAGATTGGTATTTTTACCTTTGCAGACCTAGTACATTTCCCAGGAGCTGGTATCACTTTTAAGTGCAGCGCCATGCAAGTGATACCAATTGCCACAAGTAATTTTGACGTCCAGTCTCCTCCCCAGCTTTGACGATGATAAATTGTACTTAGGAATTTTAATTTTGCCAAGAGCACCCAAGCCAAACAGATACTCAAGGGATTTTTTTACATTCTGCATAATCACACGACATGAACGCTATTGATTTTCTACATCATGAAAATCCACCCACTTGAGCCAGGATTGAACCTGCAACCTTGGGTGCAGAAGGCCAGCGACAAAACAACACCACTACCACCCAGCTGGCAAATGCTATTTTGTTCAGATTGTATCAAATTTTTTCCTTTTGCAATCTTTCCTTATTAAATACTTTCAAAAAATTTGTATAATATATTTGAGAAGAAAAATAATGCCAAACTTTTACAATTAGGGATTAAAAACTAAAAATAGAAGAATTATTATAAGAAATGATTCTGATTGATTTTTAATAACTATAAAGAAGCGTAACAACATAAAACTAAACAAATGCCTATATTTAAAATCTTACCTGCCAAAAGCATAATTTGTTTTCTTTGTTTGAATAAGATGCCAAGTATTTTCCATCAGGAGAAAATGCACATGCATTTATAGCTGCAGCATGAGCTGATATAGTCTGAAAATATAGTATTAATTTTTTAAAAATAAAAGCTAAAACTTTTTGTTAAAAAAGAATACAACTAAAACTGAATAAAAATTTTCATTAAACAACAAAGACTAACCTGGCATTTTGAAGCTCTCAATTCATAAATAGCTAATGTTCCATTTTTAGCTCCAACTGCAATTCGTCTCGTGGAATTACAATAGGTAACATTATAAAATCTACAAATGAAGTAAGGGAAGGACAATGTTTAAATATTATTGTGATAGGAAACTCAATTATAAGTATATAATAATAATGTACCTGCAAATTGCTGGAAATATTTCTTTTAAGCCTCGGACTTTAAGTTGTGTATGATCAAGACAATGGATCACAATATCCATTACCTAGACGAAAATATTGTTTCAAAAAAATTAATAATAATAAATTGATTACATAGACATTCATTGTTAATAAAAATAAAAAACAATTTAAGATAAAAATTTACTTAACATTATGATAAAAAATATTTTTAATTTAATGAAGAATAATAACAAATACTAATCATGTTAGTCAATTACCTCTACCAACAAATCAGAAACATCCGTTTGCATTTTATCAATAAGAAGTTCAACAACTCGGAGTATTTCAGGTTTTGAGCGGCTTAGAACAGTCATATGCATGGAAATGTTTAAAGTCTGTGCATTTTGAGCTAATGTATTATAACGAGCAACTTCTTTAACTAAGCAAGTGATGAATGTTGGAGGTCGTGCAAGAGCTATGAGAGATAAAGCATGCCGAGCAGTTCTACAGGAATCAGCAGCCGGTGTCAAAGGAAGACCATATGACATACTACAAAAAAAGATTATTGAAAAATGTATATAATGCATGAATATATATATAAAAAAGCTCATTATTGTTGATAATTTTATGTGCAAATCGTTTTAGAATAATTCGCAACAGCTTATTATTCAACAATAGAATAATCTAATAAAATTAAAAAAATAATATTCTTAAAATAAACACATAAAAAGGAAAGCATAATTTTTGACCAAATATCCATCATTCATGTGCAAAAATAGAATTTCTTAAGTTTAGTAGTAAATGTTTATATAAGGAATAACTTATGGTAAATGTTTAATTTAACTCTTTGATTAAACAAAACATTAATTAACTATTTATTATAAATGTTACAGCTACCAGTTAGAAAAAAAACCAGAAACTAGCCTTTTATTATATACTGATGTTTATAATTAAGAGAATTTTCACTTTGAGTTGATTATTTCCAGAAGTACCGAACAGATTAAAAAAAAATAGGAATGTACATTAGAGTTGATATATAATAATAAATTTTTAAAAATACAACAGTTATGCTACGCATGAATGATCATGTGTGTATGGTTCATCTGAAAGGAAAATCTAAAAGAGAGATTACAGGACGAAACAAAAAATATTTTAACAGAAAGTATGGTATCCTCTTTTACAGTTACATAGCTTTCACGTTTGAAATTTTTGCTAAAAATGAAAATGTTTATGTCCTATGGCAGTCAATCCCATTTCACCAGTAATGTTGTTTTTAGGTAATGGGAACAAGAAATTGTTGTGACACAAAAATTTCATATAGGTTTTATAGAGGCAGTCTTTGGAGAGTCAATTCATCCAATGAGTATCACCACTTTTTAGTAATTCATAGGCCAGATAATCCCTATATGGTCAAGTTTCTTTATCCGTAAAAATGATATCAGGACACACTGTATCTTGGAAAAGTCGATTAAAAGGCTTTAAGATTTCATCTCTATGCCTCACAGCAGTCTTAGAGCCTCTGTCAAAAGCGTAGAGGCCTGGCTCTCAGTTTAACATGATGCCTGATAACACAATTAAACCTCTACCTGTATTCTGATCTCTTTTTCAGAAGTTAGAGGACAGGTAGCATCTCTCTTGTTCTTTTTATATCCATGGCCAACATTCTTAGCACTAATTTAAGCAAGCTATTTCATGTGCAGCAAACAGGTACCTCTCATGTAACCTTCAGGAAACAATTTTTTGGGAAATTAGGGTTCCTATAATTACACAAAATTCATGAGATAGCTAAAAAACTGTTCTGTTACACCAGGAGTGGCCAACCTTTTTGGGAAACGTGCCACAATCTGATAAAAAAAATTACGCGTGCCACTCTCAACTTTTCCACCAAAATAAAAAATATATAAAGTTACTTATAGGCTTTTTATGGGTTATTTACACCAAAAACATACTTTTAAATGCAAGTTCTTTACAGTGAAAATGTAAAAAGAAAATGGTATAACAAATAAAACAAAAGTAGAAACTTATATTTTATTGTTGATAAATTTTTACAGGATCAGTCAGTTAGCTAAGGTACAAAATAAAAGTAAGCAACTTGAAACATTAAATTTTAAATTATTACTTAGCAATCTCTTAATGTGGCTTTTGAATCTGTAGTTTTTTTACTAAATCATCTATATTTGGATTATAGTTCGTGAAGATGCTAACAAAATTAGGTGTTTTAGGTGCATATCAGTTAATTTTGAGCGATATTTTGATTTAATTATGTTCATAACTGAAAACATTTCTTCACAAACGTATGTTGTTCACACAAACCTACAACAATATGTGACCGCTAAATCATGTAAATTTGGAAAATTGCTTGGTGGCACAAATTTCCAAAATTCGATGTAATTCGGATCATTTGCGGTTTCAATAATTTCCTTATATTTGCTTTTCAGAGTAATATGGTGCTGTAGGTCCATAATTTCAATTTGTACCTGAGGTGGGTAAGAATAAATGTCTTGAAGAGAAATGGAAAAAGGATTAGTGAAAAGTTCAGTATTTTTTATCATCTTTAAAATCCTCAAACCTGGCACTGAAAGAATCCTGCAAAATGGATGTTAAATTTTTAAATCTATCATAGTCTGGAACATTACTAACTTTGGCAGATAATTCCTGCATAAATGGGAAATGAGTTAATTTTTTTCTCTCCAAAATCCAGACAAAAAAGCTAAAGTTTTGTTCACAAAAGAAGATATATGACCAACTAGGGTAGGAAAAATACAATTTTTTCCCTGTAATCTTAAATTTAAGTTGTTTAAATGTTCCATTATATCGGTAAGAAAAGCTAAATCCCACAGTCAATTTTCACTCCTGAGGAGCGAGCATTCACTGGGCAGTTCATCGTTTTCTTCCAGATATTCTAAAACACATTCCCTTAAACTTCAAAATCTCGCAAGTGAACTTCCTTTGGAAAGCCAGCGCACACTACAATGAAGGAGTAACTAGCCATTTTCTTAAGTTTCTTCGGGGAAAAGCGTACGAAATCTTCGTCAATTCAGAGCACGAGCTCGTATTTTGTTGATACAACGCACCACAGGGTCAACAACGAAAGACAAGTTTAAGTCCTTGGCACAAAGAGCTTCTTGATGAATAATACAAGGATACTTGAAAAATTTTCTTCTCAAATAATTTTCAAGCAATACAACAAAACCTTTTATTCTGCCAACCATGCAAGGTACTCCATCTTTGCAAACACTGTCTAATTTTGTCCATTCTACTTTATTAATTTCAATTACATTTTTAAGTTCCATAAAAATGTCTTCACCTGTAGTTAAAACTAGTTGACACATACAAGAAGTTCTTCCACAGTATCAAAATTTTCGTTCGTGTAACGCACAAAGATGCTTAACTGCACATTGTCAGTGATATCACAGCTTTCATCCAAAGTTAATGAAAAATATTTGCAATTTTGAAGTCCAGAGACAATTTGCGTTCCAACATCCTGGCCCATGTCATCTATACGACACATGACAGTATTTCTGGACAAAGCTTTTTTATCAACCATATTTTTGACATTAAGATCACCAACATTTTGGGCGAAAATTAAAAGGCTGCTTTTTATTATCTCCTCATCAGAATATGGTTTTTTCTTGTGGGCAACAAAAAAGAAAGTTCATAAGAAGCCTACACCATGGTTTCCATTTCGTCCTTTCTCTTCTGGAACAAAGATTGTTGGCCGGCTAAAGATTTCTTTTTTTTTTTATTGATGAATTCCGTTCGCAAATTTGATCCAACAGTATATTTACTGTTGAAAACACTATGCAGTAGTATGAAATGACGCTCCAAGTTAAATTTTTTTGGAACTGCTATACAAATTCCACATATCAAACAAACAGGCTTGGAAGAATTTTGATGTGTAAACAAGTATTTTTTTCCCCAGACAATTTTAAAATCACGTGCTCCAATATACTCTTCATAATTTCTTTTTGATGTCGAAGGTTTACTCATAAACATATTGAAAATTTAAAAAAATTATAAACAACTATGCTCAACACTAAAATCTAAAAACAATTTTAGAAAAGGAGAAAATCTAAACTTCTTTCTAAAAAGAGTTTAAAATCAACTGAGTCTGACTGCTAGAAACAATTTGCCTATGTTACACAACAAATTTTCTAGGCTCCGAATCCAGCATTCTGATTAGTCATGGATGCAAGTTCACACTCCCTCTGCTTTATAAAGGGGCTACTTTGTGCAGATAGAATTACTTCTACCGTAACAACAACTGCGCTCCTAATATATTGCAGAATTACTTCTTGACATTACAGAAATTGTAAATAGCCAACATCTCCGGAAAAACCTTTTTATCTGACATCACGCTGACAGCCAATAGCTATAAACTTCAGCCCCGCACGGGGAAGCTGAAATTTGAATGGAAATCTGAGATGTTAAAAATTAACCGCCCCCGAGAGAGGGTGACTTTTTGAGCAGTTTTGACCGTCCAAGAGAGAGAGAATTTATTTGTTTTTAGTCTTACGTTACTCAACACTTTTCTCGGAATGTTACAAAGCAGTAGAATTGTAAGTTTTGGAGCAAAAAATGGTCTCCTTTTTGGCATTTTTCTGAAGAAAAAAATCTTGCTTAGCGCCCTTAAAAGCTCACGCTAAAAAATTCTGTTTCTTATATATTCTCTTCATGACAATTTTTTTAATTGTAATTCAATTAATTCAGTAATATTTTCATAATATTTTTGTAATTTTTCAAAAAGCCTTCACGTGCCACAGTTACGACCCCCGCGTGCCACATTGTGGCAAGCGTGCCGCGGGTTGGCCACCCGTGTTACACAATGGACATGCCTTGCAATAATGAGAAAATGTTGAGCTCCATTGATGGTTATGGTTTTTGGACGACCTTTTCAAGGCCTTTTCTCTAAGGATTTAATCTTACTAAAATATCTTCAAAAATCGCACATAGGAGACTATGCATTAGATAGAGTCTCCAGCAATTTGCACTTTAGGGAGAGACTAACTTTCCTCAAACCTCTTAATGATTTATTCAATTACGCAAATGATGGTGGTTGCTCAATTTAAGTACTTGTTTTTTAACTTCATGAAATGCAGAAAGAAAAAAAAAGTTCTACGATAGTTGCTGAGGCATGAAAATCAACAAAATATGAAAATGGTATGAGCATATATTAAACATATTCCCCTAAATACACAGCTCACATGCACAATTGTGTAATTAACATTAGATTTTGCATCTTTGTTTGGAAGTAACACATTGATCTTTATAGAAATTAAACTAGATATGTAAACTTTCTCAATTTTTAGCTTAAGAGGAATAATTTCAATATAATTTTTGATAACCAATAACTTGATAGCTAATTCATATTAATCTAAATAAAAATAATTTAAAGAAAAGAGAAACAAAATTAATGTTACAGCAAAATATTTTTGTTTCAAATAATTCTCACTAATCATTCCTTTAAAAAAAAAACAACAACAACTGTAGAGCAAAATACCTGGGGACCAATTTATCAGAATCACAACATAATTCTAAAAGTCCTAGCAATATTTTGGAAACATCCAAATATGGTTGCCAAACAGTAAATCCTCTTCCAATTAAATCAATAGCAGCTCTTCTAAGGGCTGTATGAGCTGGAAATGAAGCAGATGGAGGAACCAATAATAAGAATGCTAAAGCCTGACCTAAAAAAAGAAATGATTTTTAGCATAAAGTTGAACAATAAACATAAAATAAGAAAATGCAAGTATTGTGAATTGAAAGGAAAAAAAAAGCATACTAGTATATCTTGCTAGAGAGTAATTTGAGAGACCAAAACCATCAACTACACTTCGGCGCTTCTGGTCATCAGGGGTCTTTTTCTTACTTGTTTCGATTTCATGACCATATTCGGCACCAATTACTCCCAAAAGGACTATAGCTGTGGTTTGTTTTCTTTTTCCTTCAGTAGCACTTGAAGGTCTATTAGAACTAGTATCTGAAAAAATACAAATACCTATTAACACTGAATTCTTCATTCTTCTTGTAATTTTTAATAGAGTGAAAATCGTTTAACACGAAACTGAGGGGCCTGAAATATTTTTTCTTGTTAAAAGAACTTTGCGTTAAAGGATATTAAAAAAACATTTATTCAACAAAATTAACTTTATTAGAGTACATTTCATATACATAAATATGTATATATGTATGTATTTAATAAAAATCCATGAAACAAAATCATTTAAAGGAACTTAATAAAATTTATCATAAAATTTTCAAATTCTTTGTAAAACAAAACATTTTATAGAGATTTTGGAAAATAACCTGGTAATTTTTTTTGCAATGTTTTTTTAGCATCAAATTGTTTGATGTCATCCATTTTGTTATTCCTTTCACCACTGGAATGTGTATCTAAATAACTGTGCATACTTTTCATGATGTTCCTCATTTCAGATGAACAGGAGCTGCATTACTCATTTCATTTTCATTGTAGGAATCTGCATCAATTTTTTCTAGCTTTGAACTAACTCTAAAATGTCTTTGTCTGCCATAATTGGGGCTATATACACAATATCATTTGCTGCAACAAATTCTTCCAATGATACAGTAGGACAGTTCAGTAATACAGAAACTTTCTCAAAAATTTCATTAAGTGTTGGCTCAGTTTCAGTATCCTTCTCCAAAAGGAAAATCTTTTCATGTTAAGTGATTTTTGTTTCGTGTTATTAGAAAAAAAAATGCAAGAAAATACATAGTTTGTAAGGACCATTGTATTAGTTTGTGTCAACTGATATTTCATCTTAAGCATTTTCACACTAAACGTATTACACTATATTTAGTAATAAATATTTTGCTCAGTCACAAGAATTCAGTTTCAAAGAAAATGTATCAGAAACTAGATACATTCTGATAATAAATCTCTAGAATTTGGATTAAAATAAGAAATAGTTGCATAAAACCCCTAACAAAATTATTTTCCTGAATTATTTCATAATTAACATGTTACTGAAATCATTTATAATGTTGTAAACTCAATTATTTGCAACAAGATCTTAAAAAAAATTAACTTTAATGATAAACAGTACAATCTTAACGTCCAACATAGAAAGAAATTCTTAAAATAAATTATTCATACATGCTAATCAAAAGAACTTAAATTCAATCTTACAAATGTATTTATTGAGCATTAACATATTAATATATCAAAATAAAAAATTCGTAAATTTTTTTAAAAAAATAAATTTTTGTTAAAAAAAATAATTAGATAACATGTTGTTGTTGTTACTTATGCCACCTGATCAACAGTAACATCAGATCAAAGTCCACGAAATTCATCACGGCTAAGGGCTAAAATTTTACGCCTGTCGTTAGCCTAAGCTTTTGAGCCCCCATGAAGGTGACAGTGCAATTTTGCTCGGTACACCACGATAGATGGCGACACCATTTGGACCCACTGATTTTAACGAGCACATTCTCATTAGATAACTTAAAAATGTCAAATAAAATTTAAAGATAAAAAGAAAATATTCAAACCTTCTAAACTATGATCATCAGCATCTTCTTCATCTGAAGAGCGTTCTTCATCTTTAATTTGTGCAACATGATCATTGGTATTGACAGAAGTAACATCATTTGTAACAGCTGCTGAATTTGTAATATTATTATTATAATTGGTGGCTGATGGAGCTGGAGAAGTAGAATCATCGTTTGCTGGCTGAGGTGCTGAGCTTTGAGGTTTTGGATATGGCTCGCCATAATTTGGAAGGTAAGGTGCCCATTCTTCTACTAATAGCTTTCTACCTTTAGGCCCTATTCTTCGCAATTCTGCCAAAAGTAAAGCTTGAGCAGCTTCTCTAACCTAAAAGAATGAAACGTATTATTTGCTCACAAAAAAATCTTTAGATGTTTAGTCTTGCAAACAGTAAGTGAAATAAATCCATCTACCTCAGCAAAAAAATAGCTTCTCATTTATGAATTAATTATAATTATATAAACTTATAATCCACTTAAGCAAGCTCAAAATTACATAAAATATCAGTTTTATACATTTTTATTAAATAATTTTAAATATTAATAAAAATATATTAATATTTTATTTGCATATTCAATATTAATTTTAAACATTAGACAAAACATTTGTAAATATTTCTCATCTATATGTATACAGTGACTGACACAGGAATTTTTCAAGGGATGGGGGAAGGCTGAAGGTCAAAAGTCCACCATTAGTGTATCATACCCCAATATGTCGCTAAACATATTCTTTTGATTTTATCAATTATTAGGAACAAAAATCAGTGAAAAATAAATTATTGAATATCTATTATTCTTAATATAATTTTTAAATGTTGTTATTAATTAATTATTAAACAAGTATTGTTAATAATTATTGAATAAAAACTGATCAATTTGTCTGGAATTATTTTATGTACTATTGACATAAGATTATAATCAATCGAGAAAAAAAACATGGGAGGTACAGGTGGGTGGAGGAGGTAAAGGACCCCTGGACTCTCCCTTTGTGTGTATCACTATGTAAATATACATGCTACAAAAGATATATTTATATTATTGTGTTTTATTTCCTTTACAAATAATTCTATACAACATATACAAGGTGACACACACACACACACACACACACACACACACACACACACACACACACACACACACACACACACACACACACACACACACACACACACACACACACACACACACACACACACACACACACACACAAGACTAAGTGTGTATCTTGAAAAAGACTTCTGCTGTGGTTTCTGACCAGCAAAAACATTATTATAATGGAGCATCCTCCTTATTCACTTGATTTGGCCCCATGCAACTCTTTTTTATTTCCTACAGTTAAACCTTGCTTAAAGAGAACCCATTTTACCTCAGTTGAAGAGGTTTAGGAAAAAAAAGAATCTCATGAAGGGCCTTCCAAAAACCTCGTACCAGAATTGTTACCAGCAATGGCAGCACCAAATGCAGAAGTGAATGAATGCTGAAGGAATTACTTTGAAGGTGATAATGTCACAGAGAACTAATTCTGTAAGTACAATGATTTATTGGACCTGTCTCATTTTTTTTTGTGTCACACCTCATATATTGTCCATATTTCCTTTAGAGATATTGCTTTCTCTGTCTATTTAAAAGAGAACTATATCACAATTTTTCCTTTTAGCTTTAATTGAATTACAAATACAATTTGTAACCTAACATTTCCCCTGGCAAAATAATTTTCATTTACCTGAACTATTTTGAAAAAAACTTTGTTGTACCTTTATGACTGATTTTTTAAATAAAAAAACATGATTCTAATATGAAATGACTTTTCAGATAAAAAAACATTTCAATATTAATTCATATTTTGATTTCTCTATCATACAGAAACATATTTTAGTAAACTCATCACTTCTGTAAAAATACATCAAGTTTTTCTTGCACAAATATTAAACTGATAATTTTATACATTACAATAAAAAATAGCACATTTATTCAATGTTTTAAACTTTTAATGAATCATGTTAATTAACAGGTATATGCATTGTAAACAACATAACATATTAATTATTGACATTATTCGCATAAAAAAAAAATTCTATTAGTTCTGCTTTTGAGTCTCTTTCTTTAACATTAAATGAAGATAATTTTACTGAACAATAATGAGTCAGAACATATGAAAGCAATTAAATAAATTAAAATCTCACGTTAATGTGGTATTTAAGGATAAAACATAAAAATAGGATATCTTAAAAAAATCATAACTTGCAAGAAGTTATGAATTTCTGTAAATGGATAAATTAATTAGAAATTCCCTACAATTTTAAAAATTGAAAAACTTTATGAATTTGATTTGAAAGGGGGATCCAAAAAATTTAAAGTTAATTTAATAATTTGTGTTGTGTTATAAATGCAAAAGGGCCTTTTTTTAGGTGGAGGAAAAGGTATTAGCTCTACATATTTCTTTGCCTTTCTTCTGTACCTCCACATTGAGATAGTTGCCAGTATAGGAAAAAGCAAAGTTCCTGCAAATATTTATAGAAACTGATAGTTATTGTTATTATACAGCATCAAAAAATCTTTGAAAATATAAATCAGATGTTATACAGAAGGTTGTTCACTCTTTATGGAAACGATTTTGTAAATTATTTTCTCATTTGCATTTTTAGATAAAACATTGGCAACTTTGGAATAATCATCTACTACTGTTTTTTTTAATTAGAATGCAAAATAAAAAATTTATTTTGAAAATGGTTCCTGAAATTGATAGATGGCTTGAAGGTTACGAAACTGTGCTTTTGAAGGAGACATATTTGTACTAAAAAATTATAAAGCTGAGTAAAAATTTCGGTTATTATACTTCAAAAAAGGTATTTATAGTATATTAAATCTGAAAGGAAAAAAAAACGTCTAGCTGAAAGTAAAAAGGAAAACATGACCATGAAACGTCATCCTAAGACCGTTTGAAAGCAGGCAATTATCAAGAAATTGAAGTATCTGATCCTAAAAGAATATAAATCAACTCAAAGATTAATTGCATCGAAACTAGGATGTCTTCTGGTATTGTAAGTAAAATCATTCATAAAGATTTAAAGTTAAAAAAAGGTGTTTAAATCAAAAGTTCATCAGCTTTTGCAAAACATATTGCTGAAAGAAAAACAAATTCTAGAAAATTGTATGAAAAACACCTAGCAGTTGAAAAATGAAAATTGGTGGTAACACTCGATGAGGCATGGGTATATTTAAATTATTGTTATAAAAGAAGATAAATTTTCTATTGCTTAGTTGATGGGAATGACCAAACAAAATGGCTTCAGTGTACAGAAAAGTTCCAAAATGAATTCATGATAGATGCAGAATTTTGTTACAACAGCAAATGAAAAATAAAAAATGTCTCAAGTAAAGCCAAAATTAATTCACTCTACTATCAGTAAAGTATTTTAGAACCAATTTTTGATGAAGAAATTTCAGTCTTATATGGAAAGGACATTGATAAAGTTGAGTTTCATATGAACAAAGTCTCTAATCACTCATCTAAGTCAACTGCCGCTTATTTAGCAAAGAAAGAATCAGAAACAGGAATAAAGTATATCCCATTTGATGAAATACCACTTAAGTTACCTGATGCTTTTTGAATGGATTTTGTGCTTTTGGTTTATTAAAACGAGCCTTAGGAAACGGCATACAAGAACACTGAATGGGCTTTAGAAAACGGTCCAAGAGGAATGGAATAAAATTGGCATGCTGCTAGTACAAAGAAAAAGTTTACTTTCATGGAAAATTTGAGCTAGAGTTTTTGTAAAGGATCATGGCAATCAGATAGAAGCACATTGCCAAAAAAAATACCGCATTTATGGATAAAAATTAACTATCAAAATCATTTCTATAAAGAGCGAACGACCTTCTGTACTTTTTGTATTTTAGTCAAACACCTTTCAATGTTAGAAACAATCTGGTATTTTATAACAGGATGCTGATTAAAGATAATTTCTTTAAAGAAATCAGATGTTATAAAGTAATAATGCCTAGACATTTACCTCAAGGCAGCGGTCCTGCCAACGACGAGCAAGCATTTCTACTTGAGGACACTTGAATTTTTCTGATTTGACTAAGTCTGGCAAAAGTACACAATGGAGAGCAGCTAGTAAGCTCCAGCCTTGCTTAATTTGAGCCTGCTGACTGCTGAAAGCTCCTGCTTCAGCTGCCATCATTGCTTGAACAACATCATTGCTTTTTGTATCTGTGCTACTAGGAGTACCTGGAGATGTTGGTTGGGAATTAATAGCCTTACTGTCAACTCGACTTAGTCTCCTATCAAAAGAAGGAAAAAAGTTAATAAATTTAAAGGCAAAAATTTACATATTTTGGCTTATCCTGATGTTGAAATACACTGGTGTGCAAAAATTAAGGACGAGACGGTTTTTTCAATATAACTTTGTACAAAAGCATTCCAAATCAACACATTTAATACCGTAAGATCCCCAATACGTAAGGACATGAGTAATGTAAGCAACACTTACTAAAAGAGAAATCAGAGGGATAAAAAGAAGCTTTATTGAAAAAGTAGCATGGAGCGCAATGCGACTGAAGGCCGAAACATCCCTGTGATGGGTGTCCAGCAAGAAATATCCGGTCTTTAGTAGGGGATATGATCTTCCCTGACTGCTAGGCAGGTTTCACAGCGTCTGCCCATGCTGAGAATGAGGGTGTCAATGAGTTGTTGAGGCATTGCTGCCCATTCGTCTTGCAGCGCCAATCGAAGCTCCGGAATCTTTACTGGTGGTAAGGTACGAGCTGCCAAGCGTATGCCTAGAAAATCCCATACATGCTCGATGGGATTGAGATCCGGAGATCGTGCCGGCCAATCCATACGTTCAATATCCTCACTCTCTAAGAGCTGTTCGGCAGCTACTGTGCGATGACATGATGCATTGTCGTCCATGAAAAGAAACTGCGGACCCATAGCGCCTCTAAAAAGACGCACATATGGAAGAAGAATCTCGTTACAATAACGGGTCCCGTTGACTGAACCTGCGTCGAAGATGTGAAGGTCTGTACGACTACCAAGCATGATGCCTCCCCGAACGAGAACACCGCCACCTCCATACCTGTCCCTTTCAATGATGTTCGAGGGATGATTGCGGCTTCCCCGCTCTCTCCAGATGAGTATGCGATGAGAATCGCCACTCAGACTGAATCTGCTCTCATCTGTAAAGAGTACTCGTCCCCATTCATTGCCTCTCCAATTCCGGTGTTCCCGGCACCACAGAGAACGCCTTCTCCGATGGGCAGGCGTTAGAGGTACACACCGTACAGGGCGTCGTGCAAACAGACCACCACCGTGCAGTCTTCTGGCCACGGTAAAACACGATATAGGTCGTCCAGTCGCCTGTGTCGTGTGTCTAGCAATTTCTCCCGCTGTCTGCCGCCTGTTTCTTCTGGCCTGTAAGGCAATATACCGGTCATCTGCGGGTGTGGTTCCTCGTGGACGACCACTACTGAACCCCCGGATAGCTGTTCCTGTAGTTTGAAATTGTCTCCAAAGTCGTGAAACGATGCTGTGAGCAATTCCGAATTCTGCAGCCACACTTGTCACACTGCGACCTTCCTCCAACTTCCCAATGATTCGATCTCGGGTAAAAGCATCTAGATGTCGTCTAACAGATTGATTATTCGCCATTTCTCGCTGAGGCAGCAACTCGGTGGGATTTTAACTGCTATATGGTGTGCAATCTCTTTGCCAGAAATACTAATCTTACACCGACAACATGCTTTACTACTCAGACACTCCCCCATTACGTCTACCTGCATATCTGCACATGTGCTACCGTACATCACCTCACTTAATCTCCTGATTGGTCTTTTTGTCCGCTCTGCCTCTTCGTTCAGCTGATATGGTAATTTTTCGACTTCGTCCTTAATTTTTGCACAACAGTGTATATTTTAAGATTATAGAAGCCAAAGTGCAATTACCTATGTAATTTTCTTCTTCTCTCTTGTTCAGGAATAAATGTAGCACTATTCATTGACATGAGAGTATTGGCTAAAGCAATTATTGCCAATAAATGAGTTGTAGTGACTGCTGTAGAAAGCTCCCAGTGTCCTTTCGATGAAAATATGCGAGCTCTTTCTCCTTCTACAACTAGCTCAGGAGGTATGGAGGGATCTACAAGTCGCACATGTTTCCCTTCTCTATAAGCACAATAATCATGATTTCATGCTCCTCCATTGTAAAATCAACGTGGTAATAATGATAAAACTAAACATGTTATGTAACATAAAATGTAACAGTTATATTAAAACAAGTATAGAGAATCATTCTGAAATATGAAATTTAGGAACATTAGCAGCATTGATGCTAAATCTTAAAAAAGTAAAATATTTATAATGGAAACCCTTAATTTTGTTATTGCTAGACTACCTATCTTTAAAGTAAAATATGATTCATTCAATTGTATCGCAACACTCAAAGTTTAACCTCTCAGCACCGATCGTCACTAATAAGTGCCAGCACAAAAAGCATTCAGTCCATGTCTGTCACATATGCTTGCCAAAGCATTTTTCGCTCACCCCAGGCTGTCTCTTATACATGCAGGTAGCTGGGAACATTTGAAAAGCAGCTCAATTTTTTTGGCAATAGATGGCATGGTATGTCCATAGGATTTGAAATACATGTAGATTTGACCTTCTATTTGACGCAAGAGAAATGTTACTCCCACGTTCGTGGGTTTTGATTCATAAACAAAGAGGAAAGTGAAGTTTTCAAAATGCATGACTTATAAAGGCTCTTTAAATAAGCACATTGTTTTTGTTTATAGTAAAATAGTTTTATTTTTGCTAGAGCACACATTGTGAATTTGGGGTTTCAGACTTTTTTTAATGGATAATAACTAAACCTGAAACAGCAGAAATGATGCAAAATATTTCAGATATTGATTCTGAAGCAGACTCTGAGCGTAGTGATAGTGACAAATAATATATTCTGATTGCTCTGTTCATTGAAAATCTAATGATGACATTTTGGACAGCTGTATGAGGAGTAGATTAAAAGAAAATACCTTTCCATGGTCAACCACAATAGCAAATTTAACTTTTGTTTAAAATTTCTGCAAAAATCCTCCAAAATAGCTAATGATAAATTTTAATAATAAAAAAAATTTAAGTAACATATTAAATTGCCAAATGTATAATGTTAAGTCATTAAATGAAGGAAAAATGTGTAAAAAATGTATTTAAGCAAGAAATAACTTGTGCAAATAAAACGTATAAAGACAAAACATATAAAGCATATGCTGTTTATATACTCTACAGAACATTATTAAACAATGCATTTATATTTCAGTATTTAGGCACAACTGCAAAAAGCCCTATGGTCCGTGAGTGAAAATCGCAAAAGAAACCTCCAGCTGTAGCAGTATACATGGGTTTGTGCCTTTCCTCCCTAAATGTTAATATTTATAAAGTTAAAAACCATAAAGAATATGTCATTTCAAATGACATACCAATGTATTTTCAAGTAATAAATAGCAAAAGTAAAATATTTATTATTTAAAATACATTATATGATATGTTACATCGTTAAAAAAAGTTTTAAAGTTCAAAAAGGTATTCATAAGTGTGCACAGTAATTATTTAAAAAATTAAGGTACCTTCAATGATATATTAACAACCTTACTTATCTAGTTTTAGCAAAATTAAAACTCAATTCCAGTTTTATAAAAAAATTGGTACTTACACAGGTGGAGTAGGTTCTATTACTTTTCCATCTTGTATAGCATAAAGATAAGTGGGTAATATCAGAGCCATATGGCCACCACGAGATAATAATCCAAAGCATACCGGTCTCATGGGACGTAAAAGTCCTAATTTGCTTTCACAGATTCTATCCAGTTCAGGATCAAGCCCCCACGCATGGAGAACACTTAGTAATAGCTGAGCTATCTCCATAGTTAAATTTGCTTCAGCGAGATTCATTTGACGGGATTTTCTACCTGTAACTTCAGTACTTGAAGCACTCTCTCCAGAATCCTTAATATGCAAATATAATTAAATTAAAAAAGTTATATGAAAATCAGATTTTATTATTATTTCATTTACATCTAAAATAAAAACGTAAACAAGAATTTTCAAGTTACGATCATGTATTTAAAGATAAAATATATTTCAGTATCATTTTGTATTATAAATAAAATTCTACAATACATTTTGATATTTTAATTCTGTACAAAATCATCCATAATTTTTTAATATTGTTTACTCATTCAATAGCAATGGAAAAAATATTTTAAAACGGATTTCTACAAAAATAGTAAAATTATTCATAGCATACTATTTGCCTACCTTCCTACGTATTGTAACTTCCCCAGAAGTTGTTTTAAATCCAACACTTTCTGCCTTGGCTTGAATTTTCTGAGCTGCATTTTCAGCAGTATCTTTCATTTTGGCTATAATACCTATGATGTCAAAAATAAATAAAATAAAATAAACAAAAAGAACATAATTTTTCTAAAAAATAATTTTAAATAGTGAATTAGAAAAACAAAAAAAAACATTGAAAACAAACAATGTAATTTTGAATATAAAACAAATTCATCAAAAAAGACATGCACTTCGCATAAATTATAGCCATAGTTCACCTGAAAACTTCCTTTGGGTATCAGGAGATGTGGAAAGAGCTAAATACTTCTGTTGCTCGGAAGGATTTATAAGACCTTGAACTTCTAACTGGCCGGGTGAAAGAGATGCATATTCCTCACTTAATAATTGAACTATAGAAAGTAATATAAAAGAACACAGTTATTTCACATAACTCTATAATAAATATAATGGGAAATTCTCCCTTCCCCCATTAGTGTATGAATCATAAAACATTTGTGTAACATTATATTTATATGTCCTTTATTGAATTATAGTTAAACCTCCATATAACAAATCTCTATTTTGTGAATTTTTCTATTTTTTAAACTCTTTCCAGGAACCAAGAACATTGTACAATACATTTTTTGGATATATTCATGGGTTTAATTCTCGAGCATCTTATTTGCAACATAAGATTATATCTGAGGTCTAGCAAATGAAGTGATCCTAATAAAATTATGCAGTTGCATACAAAATACTTTTAATAATTTTGACAACAATAATTCAATTTTGTCCAAAATTGTAGTAGGCATATTTACAGGAATTCATGTACATTTATGCAATGATTCTTCAACAACATGTCTACAAGAAAATTGTTTTGAGATCTGCTGTACTTAAATGGCTGCTAAAAAAGTGGGAAAAGCCACTTGTACACTGAAGTAAACTTCCCTATACAAAGCCTGCATTCTGTAATAAATTTCATATGTGGTGTTTTATTCTTTGCATAAAAATTAAATAACACAATGTTGTACTTGGTTTTATATCAATTATATACAGCAATCATATTTTCTGTTAAAAATGGTTATATGCAATGAAGTTCTCTCAAGAAATTTACTTTGAGCCTTCACTTTGCTTTCTCATGGCTGAATAACAAATATTCGTGCTGTTACAGGCTTTGTACATGTTTCATTTGAATGACTTTTAAACATTAAAAAAATAATGCAAAAGTAAATTATTAAACATGATTATGCTAAAATACTTACCAACTAATGCTTCAATATCGAAGAACAAAACATGGCTATCTTGGTCTTTGGGATTTGTCCGTAACCCTTGAATAATAAGTGGATGTGCTGCTCTCGATCTCTGAATTTCATTTGAATCAGATACTTGTTGAGAGGTATGAGTTTGTGGTTGATGCAACTGATTTAAACCTCTTTGTGTGGCATGACGAATAGCAGCTAAATTTCGATGTCTTAAGCCTCGAAAGAAATGAATGGCTGGATTTGTCATACGATCTCCAGAACTTACAATATTTTCATCACATGCATTTAAAATTTCTTCTGCAGCAAGTCCTTGAACATATCGATCCAGGTGTCCTTAAAAAAAGCAATAGAATGACTTGAACACAAATGAAAATACATTCTAATTTTTTTCTATAGTCATAAAAATTCTAGATGCAGTTTTGTATATAAGTAAAAATTCAAATATATTACATTTCATTCAATTTTATATGAATTATATTCACAATTTTTATAAATCAGATTATTACCTGTTTCCATCTGCCAAACGTATAAAGAGCCATCCCCACAATATACTATCAAGAAATCATCTAATGGGCGAAATTTGATAGCTTGTATTGGGAATAGATGACGACTTGCTAGCATGATACATTTCTTGTCCTTCAATGCCAATAATGCTACTGAATGGTCACTCGCAACAGAACAAACTGACTGTAACACTCGATTCTAAAATGAACATAAATTTATTAATTGAATACATATATTGCTTTAAAATTCAAGACAAGATGTAAATGTAAGTATTTCCAATTTATACAAATTCAATTTAAATATCAAGTTTGTAAAATATTTTTTCCAATTAAGATTATAAACAAAAAGAGATCCTAAAACAGTTCCTTTTTATAATAGAAAATTATAAGAATAAATATTATAAAATGCCAATAATACACAACATAATATTTAAAATGCATACATTGCAATTTGGAGGAGGTACAATAAGCTGTGTTATTTCTCCAGCATGAACACAGAAACGATGAAGTAGAAGTCCAGCATAGATGTCCCAGAGACAAACACTGAAATCGACTCCACCGGACAACAAATGTGCAATATCATAACGATTATGAATAAGGTGAGGATACAGAAGACAATTTACACGTCCATTATGACCATTAAGTAGCTGATGAGGTGGCCAATCTAAGTAAAGAAAAATTAATAAATATATGCATTGACAAAACAGATAACAAAGAATTAAATAAGTGGGAGTATTGTTTACTCATTCAATAGCAATGGAAAAAATATTTTAAAGCGGACTTCAACAAAAACAGTGAAATTATTCATAACATACTATTTGCCTACCTTCCTACATATAAAAACAAAAGAAATAATGCAAACAAAATGTTTTTGATTCATGCATATAATCATGCATATAAATCAAGTGCATAAATAACTAGATCAACTTCAAATCAGTAAAAATAAAAAGTACAAAGATATATTTGGAACTGAAGAAAGATTCACAGACGAAGCAGCATCAGTATCAATACAAACTACATTACAATTTTTTTATGCATAAAAATGTTCATTTAAATTATAGGAATTTTTAGGCAGTCCTAAAATATTGAATTGATAATGATGGCCAACCACATTCTTTAATAAAAAATATTCAATTTTCTAAATTTTTTTTATTTTTAAAGATTTAAAAAAATAAAATTAAAGTAATAAAATACTTATAAAGATCTTTACATTTATTTAATTTACAGACATGTACTTTTAGGAATGAAAATCATTTCCAGAAACCTTCATACGACTGATGTTTTCCATACAAGAGTTGAAGAAGAACTGTTTGTGTTGCTGATATAATAATAATAGAACCATCTTCTCTTCCACACACAAGTCGTCCCTGAAGTGGCAGGTATACACTTGCTGTTAATTTCAAATTAGGTGAATCAGGTGTGAACTAAAGGAAAATAAAATTTGTCTTCAGCAAGACAAAATAAAATTCTTCAGAAATAAACATAAATTTTTACTCTTATTTTTGCATATATTTTAACTTAAAATATAATAAATATTTTGATATATATAGTACTTTGAATAAATAGTATTTTTTAAAATCGAAGCACAATTTAAATTCTGAACATCTAAATACACTGCTGGCCACTGTAAATGTAACACCCTAAAGGAAGCAAGCAAATAACATGAAATTTACAACATGCATTAGCGGAGGTGAGATATGCAAATGATTAGAATTTCAGTGCAGACACACATCACGCACACCTGTGGCGACACCTCAAAGCGCTATTTGAGGCTTGGAAATGTTGACGATTTCAAGTTCGGCAATTGTGTTTTTCTAGTGGTTTTTTTAAAAAACGATCAGTTATGTCTCGTAGAAAACAGCGATCAGCTTTTGATCAAGTATCCGAGTTCAACAGAGGAAGGATAGTGGCCTACCGAGATTGTGGATTATCTTTCAGGGAAATCGGTAATCGTGTTGGACGAAACCAAACAACTGTAATGCAGATGTGACCATCGATCGCATCATCATCGCATCCATCATCGATCGCATCCACCTCAGTGCACCATTTCACGTGAGGACAGGCAAATTATGTGCAGGGCAGTGACGAATTGCTCAGTCACATGACGAACCATAGCACAGCACATTGAGTCTGTAACGCATCATTCAGTGTCTGCACGTACCATTCGACGCCGTTTACAGCAGAGTGGTCTATCCGTAAGACGTCCATTGCTTGGTCTACCCTTGACGCAGAACTACAGACGTCTCCACCACCAATGGTGTGATGAAAGCAGGATGTGGGTGCCAGAATGGAATGAAGTTGTCTTTACTGACGAGTCATGCATCTGTCTGCAACACTACGATGGTCGGATTCGAGTCTAGACACCGTGGAAAGAGGATGCTGAACAGCTGCGTTATGCACCACCACACTGGTCCTGCACCGGGTATTATGGTATGGGGCGGTATTGGATATCACTCTCGCACTCCTCTAGTACGCATTGCCGGTACTTTAAACAGCCAGCACTACATCTCCGAGGTATTGGAGTCAGTTTTCCTTCCTTACCTTCAGGGCTTGGCCACAGCCATATTTCAACAGGATAATGCGCGACCACACGTGGTACGCATTATCCAAAGGTTCTTCGTCAATCACCAGATTGAATTGCTTCCCTGGCCGGCTCGCTCTCCGAATCTTTCGCCGATAGAAAACATGTGGTCCATGGTTGCTCAACGATTGACCCAGATTACACCCCCAGCTGCCCCACCAGGTGAACTTTGGCAACGTGTGGAAGCTGCTTGGTCTGCTGTACCCCAACAACACATCCAAAGTCTCTTTGAATCAAAGTTGAGGCATGTGGCAGTGGTGATCTCCAACAATGGCAGCTACTCTGGCTACTGATTCTGGCAGGAACCACATTTCACAGAAGTCTATAAATTTAATCATTTGATACTTGGTCAACATGTTATCTACAAAATAAATTTTGTTGTGCTATCTCTTGTTTTTCTTGGTGTTGCATTTACGGTGGCCAGCAGTGTAGTTTAATGCCATGTCATATCAGTTAATAACACTACAATGATATTTACAAAACAATTTAAAAAATTTCAAAGAATGTTGCAAAATGCACATATAGAAAAGAATTAAAATTACAAAATACCAAATGGAAATATTAAACCTTTATCATTAATATTCAAATGGTCCTTCTTTGCTCTTGATCACAAGTCTATATCTCTCAGACATGGAATGAACACATTTTTCTAATAATTTAACTTGATTATGTAATGAGGCATTAATGATGCCAACAATTCTTTTTGTCAATACTTTTTTTTCTCCATATTTCTGTTAAAACCTTCACTTAAAGTTCTGAATTCTGTTTAAATCCAATGACCAGGCTTGCCAATTCAGTTGATGGATACCATTATACTGGAGTGACCTTTTTACATGATTCAACCTATAGTAGAGAACATTATCAACCTGAAAAGTTCTGATTTAAAAAAAACAAACTCTTGGGCATTTAATAGTGTTACATCAGTTATCATTCCTTCAACCATGTTTGATGGGTTATGCTTAATTGTGAGAGCCATATATTCTGACTTGAATTCTTCCAGATATCTAAATTGATCCAGAATATGGCCTAAATGTGTCTGCCACTGAAACTGCCAATTGAGAAACTTGCCATTTGTTTCCCCCCATTGCTAGGGAGATTAAGAGACAATGTATTTTTTCCCCATCCAAGTATTTTTATTCCTTTTGAGTTCGGTACAACTATTCTGTATTTTTCTCAATAACTTCTGTACATTTCAGTCTGAAATTTTTATCATTTACTCTTCCATAAGTATTTAAACAGCTTTATCAATTCATTGCATTCTAGCAATTCCTTCATGGTGCAAATTTTTTTTTCTTAGAGCATATTACTGAGAACATATTCAATAGCCCATACACATTAGTTGTAAATAATATTCTATAAAATAAGAGGGGCTAATGTTCCATTTTAAAAATACAATAATAAATACAATGGGATGTATTACCAGTTGATCTAAAATACCAGCTGGAGGAGGCTTCATTGTTTCCCATGCTTCTTGAAGACTCAAAGACATTTCTGGATGATGTTCTACAGAAATAGGAGAAACAATAATTAATATGTTAAATTATCAAAAGTAAAGGAGAGTTATTAGATAAAATATAATTATAAATTTTTATACCATAGATATTCAAAAGGTATATTTAAGAATCTAATAAATGCAAAATACTATTCTTTCATTCTAGCACATAAATATTTTCAAATCTAGATGGTAAATATGTGTATCCATTGGAATAAAATAATTAAGTTATTAGTTTTTAAATTTTGAGGATAATAGAAAATTTGTAGACATTTTTTTAAAAAAAATCTAAATTTATACGACCAAAAAACAAAACAAAATAAAAAGATGCAAATTATAATTTTTTGTAACATTTTTATATCATTTTTTAAAAAGTGATTACAATTTTTTTGACAACCCTTTTGGGTTTTACAACAACTTTATGCAATTATTTAAAAATTAATTTGCAAGTTATTTTGATATTAAAAATAACTGTAATGTAACTTCAGAATAAGGGAGAAGATTTTCACAATTTTTTTTAATAAATATTACCATGCAATATAAGAGAAAAAATAATTTAAACTAATTGCAAAAATATTCAAAAATTTAAAATTTTATTTTTATAAACTACAGAAAATCTGTCAAACATCTGGTGTAGAGGTTAGTTATGCCAACTGCTGTGTTGAGAGGCCTGTGTTCGAATCCTGGGGAAGGCATGGATATTTGTAAATGTATAGCTCATCAAGTCATATGTCCTCTCATGAGGTTGGAGGAAGGGAAAGAGAGGTGGGAGGCTCCAAACCCCCTCCAGGGTATTCTTTCTCAAAATTGCAATGGAACCGAGCAAAAACTCATACTGTCACCTGTGTGGTGCTGAAAGCCACAGCTAATGACAGGCGTAAAATCCAGCACAGGGGTCGGCAACCTTTTAGGTGTGGGGTGCCAAACCAATCTAACAATAGGATTCAGCCTGCCACACAGTATGAAATTTTTTAAGCAGTTCGATTTCCTTGATAATGCATGCAAAGTTAGAGAATAGAGGCCAACAACATAGATTTGTATTTTTATTAAGTGTTATTTTTGCATCATATAAAGATATTTATTAACATAAAAATAAACAGCATAAAATATAACTATTTCTTCAATAAAAATTTTAAAAATTAAAATTGTACATATATTTATGCACATATTGTACATATACATTATGTATTTTCAAACATATTTATTAAAATAAGAAATAAACTTAAAATATAAGTATTTCTTTTCACAACAGTTAAATAAAAAAGATAAATAACAAATTTGAATGCGAACCACCCTTCTACTTTTATATTGCAAAAGCAGGGGTATAATGTGTGACTTTTAATTTGACATGATTCTGAGCCTGTAATTGTTAAACAATTTCTTTGCGGACACAACATTCTTTATGAGGAAAGATTTTTTACTTAGATATGTAGAAACAAAAGTGGAAACCAGAGCACATGCAATTTTCTCTCTTCAAACAATTAAACCTCTCCAGCAATGACATTCAATAATTGACAAAATAGCTGTAAATTTACTATAGAGTTATCTTTCAGAATTTTTTCGTAGTTCCATAATTCTGAAGATGTTTATGAAATAAGTTCCATTGAAAATTTATCAACTTCCATCTACTCAAAAATTAACAAATTTATAGTGTAGTGCAGCATGCCACTGAGAATTGTACTGCGTGCCACAGGTTGCTGACCCCTGATCTAGCACCTTCCCACAATGAATTTTGTGGACCTTGATCTGATGTTATTGTCGATTGGGTGGGACAATTAACACAGAAAATCTCATAAATATTCTTAACACATATGTATCAAAGAATAACTTTAAATTTACCAGAACATTTTCCAGTATCTGGAATATCAGGAATATTCCAGTATACAATTCTGCCACTCGAATCCCCTCGAAGAAGAGCTTTCTGGTGATGACCATGAGAAGGAACAAAGCTTAGTGAGGGTGGACAAAGTAACCTCTATTGAAAGAAAAAAATATGCAGTAAAAGAGAAATATATATAGATATTCCATGAAATAATAACCAAACAATGATTTTTATCATTTGATACATAGTAAAACAACTACATATATATATATATTTACCTTATCATGAGGAACAGTTAAGGTGCCATATAATACTGGTTGATCCATACTTTTTGATTTGTTATGAAAATCTTTGCTTTCTGCATTACAGCTGAAATATACAGAATTAATTAAATTTAAGATATGTGTTACTTATATTAAATACATATAAAAAATTTAATGTTATCAAAATATATGAAACAGTTATCTGAATTAAAGAAACATATATGACACAAAACAGAGAAAAAGAATTTAAATTACTAACCTCATTCCTTTTCCACGTAATTTACTGATAGCATAAGACAAAAAATATATATATAACAATTTATTAAATTTTAGACAAATTTCAAAATGGAACAAGCAACTTTTAATGAATATTTCCCATTATTTTAACAATTTTCACTGACACAATTTTTAAAAAATACACATAGCATATATACCAATATATTAATCAACAATTCTCATTGGAGAATAAAAATTTTAATGCTTTAGCACTTATGATTTCATTCTCAGCATCAAAATAACAATTCAATGTATTTCAAGAAATACAACATATATATATATATATATATATATAATTTTTTCTTCTGATATTATCCTCTTAAAACTTTCTTTGAAGGATTTAGAAAAAAAATTGATATATTTTTTTTTATAAATCATTTTATTAATAAAAAAATAATTGAACAAAGTTTTATGCATTAAGATACCATCAAAACATTCCAACTATTCTTTAAGCAAAATAAAAATTATCCATTTAAGAAAACATGTTTTTATCTTACTATAATAGACATCAATTTCAGAGAAATAAATCATTTTTAATAACTTAGAAGCAAAGTGAATACAATAAAAGATACTAAAACTTAATTCACAGAGAAAAAATGCTTCGAATATTTATATAAATTATGAGAAATTGTTCTTACTTTGTGGGCAATTTAAACATATAGCCTTTTCCACTATCACTCCATATAATTACTCTATCAGATGCCAAAAAATCTCCTCCCAACCAACGTTCATTTCGAGGATTTTCCGATGAGCAAAGGAGTGAAAAATCTCCAGCATCATATATCTGTAAACATATATAAAAGTTTAATAAATTATTAATTAAAATAACTAAACTAAGATTGAAGCAATTGCTATTCAAATTTAAATACAACCTCTCCATTCCCCAAAATACATATATAAATATATTTACCTGCCAGTATTTTGTGCATACTATCAAAAGAGTTCGTTGATTATAAGCACAACAAGTAAGTTTCAGTGCATTGAGACATCGGATCGGTTTTGATTCATCTTCATAAACTGGTTCATTCTATGCGAAATTAAAATGAACTTGCAAGTAAAAGGAAATAATACATAAACAATATGAAATACAATATTGTTGTATAATTATTTTTTCTTCTTATTTATTGATTATTCTTAGTTGAGTGCTTAGGAATACCAAAAATCCAATTATTACACATTTGTGCTAAAAAAAGTCAAAAAGGTTTAAAAAGTTAAAAATTTCTCATAAACAAAAAAGCTGGCATTTTAATTTACTAATTAATAAAAAAAAATTTCTTTCTTAAAAGATAATATGTTATCAAGTTACAAATGGCAAATTAATGCATATCTTATAAATTATATTTCCATTGTTTTTTTATTGTTATTACACATTTTCCACTATGAGCAGTGTTGAATTAAACAACATGGAGGCCCCTAGGCAGTTGAATTCTCAGGGACCTGTAGCCTGTTTTAGGAGCAATAACAGAAAAAGCTTTTGCGGAGACCATAGGCAATTGCCTACTTGGCCTAATGAGTAATCCGGCATGGTGAGTGATTGAATGTTAAAGTCACCTTATTCAGCAACACAGGGGTTTTAGCAAAGGACCTTGTAATTTTGAACCATGGTCAAGCGACAAGGACGATACCTGAGCTGGCACCTCCCTCTCCTAACTTCCACATCACACCAACTGGAGGATGTTTGAGCTCCGACAGATTTAACGTGCATCAGCCCCTCTACACGGTGGGTCTTCAAAAACTCAGGTTCGAACTCATGACACAGCGGTCACGAGTTAGTTAAATTGATCACTAGAACACTAGGGCCACACATTATCCACTATTAAAAAAAGTAAACAGTAAAAAAGTAATTCCTTATACAATTCTGATTGTTTCTCGCATAGTTCTTAAATTATTAGTTACAAATGAGTGTAATCACTATTTTTAAGATATACTAAATCTATCCTATAATATTAAATACATTACATAAACCAGCTTCGATTATTTTTATTCAAATATTGTTCATAAAAAGGTTAAAAACTAATTTCAAGGGAAAAGTTCAAATTAAGTAACTTTAATCTATTATACACTTTAAAATATTTTCCCTCCATCAATAGTGTACTTTTTATGTGTATGATTTACCTTATTCATTCTGTGTTACATAACATGGGAATTGTAATTTTTCATAAAATGACGAGATCACAGAGAATAAAAAATTCTACAATAACTGTATTTAATTGACTTCCTGAATTAAGTTATAAACATTTGAGGAAAAAAACCCATTACATTTGGGAGATTTGCGCCAACATACTTGGAATATTTAAAGTTAATCAAACCATCATATAAAAGATAAGGAGAGTAATATTATAATAATGTATGTATTTGTACTATTAAAAACCACTTTTTGGCAAGTAAATATTATTTTTTAATCAGAAATATTTGTCTATTTTTAATAGGATTAAAAAGAATGACAGCAATAGTTCACTAAACAAATTTTTTAATAATTATATACTTTTATCTTTCAGACTTTTAATTTTATTTTAAAACTTATACTTACTTTTGGTTCATTTCCATTCAAAGTCCAAATTTTTACATAGCCAGATGCAGATAATCCTACAACTACATCATCTAATAAAAAGGGGGGGGGATTCATTAAAATAGAATAGAAATTTTTTTTTGGTACAGAAAATACTAATAAAAGAAAACTTCAAGCAAACTTACAGATACCTTGCCTTTTAACTGGACGAAGGACATGGATTGCACTAATCCAATCTGGATTAACACGAGATGACAATGTGAACAAAACATCCAGTGTTAGAACATCCATAACTAATATTTCAGCATAATAGCCATTGCAGAATAATCTGACATCATTTGATCCTGACATTTGATATGACTAAAATATTCCAATTAAAAAAACACAGTTAAAATAATAGGGAACAAACTCAATTTTAAACATATATAAGCTTTCAAATTATTAAATTTATCTCTATTAATTGATAGTTTTTACTCAATACTTAAGACAATGATCAACAAATTTTTTAAATGGATCCTCAAAACATTTTATGTGGGCCAATTCAGTTTTTTTTACCCCTCCCTCCCTCAAAAAATACTAAAAAAAAATTAAATAAAAAAAAATTCTTTGGCATCAAGAGGATGAAAGAATCTGTGATTACATTTATTTTAAATATAAAAAAAAATATTTTTTATATTTTTAAGCACATTCTATTTTTTACACATGCAACATTAAAAGACAACTTTTACATAAATTTTTACAACTATATTTTGAATTAAAAAAAATCTATTGAAGTTTTTGCAAAAGTAAAGTATTTTAAACATTATTGAAAATTGTTATACCAAAGTCTTAAAATATGCGATAGGCCAAATAGAATTTTTAAGAGGATCACATTTGGCCTGTAGGGAGTAGTTTGCATATCACTGATCTATGATATCTAAATGTACTTTAAAAATGTTCCCCTCAAAACAAATATCTAATTTCTTTGAGCAATTAGAAAGTAAAAATTTAACAACTTTACACTCAAATTTAAAAATAGCTTTAACATTCCAGACACTACTAATTAATAGAAATTTTTTATGAAAATTAATAAAAAATATAAAAGTTTTAAAAATAACTTCTTTTTAAATAAAATTTTGATCAAAGAAACAAAAGATATTACAATGTATATATTCTAATAATAAGAAACTCAATGTAATATACAATGGTAAATTCTGAAAAACTACAGGCATTGAATTTTTTTTTGTTGGCATTGAAATAAATGTTACAGTAGCTTCTCTAAGTTACAGAAGTAAACATAGAAATTTAACAACAATAAAAATTAACTTACGAAGAAGCAAAATTGATTTTATACTATCATGTGGTACTTTTGAATCTAAGTTGTTTAGATGTCCATGCATGCTAATAGAAATTTCTGATACATTATATTGTATTTATATACAAAAAAAAAAAAAAGAGTAGTGAACTATATTTACATGTATTGCAGTATGGATGTAAGGTAATTTAGCAGTCTCCAAACAGCGGCCATCAGTGATGTCCCACAGTGACATTTCACTAAGGTAAAAAAACAACAACACTGAATTGGAATGTAACAATACAATATACTTAAGAACAATATAGAATCTGTATTTTACTTTTTCAAATCATTAAGTATACTAAAGTGCAACTGAATCAAGGCAGTTAATGCAATGGATGAGTGAGACCATATATGCCCCCCCTGATAGTAATAGGCTTAATTGATTTTTATTTCATACAATATATTCAATTCATTATTTTTGTCAAAATAAAAGTTAAGATGCAATATATCAATTAATTAGGTAACAAATATTTCATTTTTTGTATAAATTTCATTTGAATCTATCAGAAGCTTTAAAACAACTATATTAAAATAAGAATTAAAATAAGTTAAGATATTTGTTTTAACATAGCAAAATGAGGAAATCAAAAATAAATCCAGATTATAAATATTCTTTTAGTCACAAAGAAAGTTACTAAGAAAATAAGACCAACAATAAGTACAGTGGCAAAGTTGAGTCTGTTGAGCAATACCATTATCTACTTTTCAGTCAAATTCTTTGAACAGTTGTTAAAATGACAAATATAATCCAGGATTATCTCTAAGGAATGCTATATTTTATTATGTAAAATTTTAGAACAATGAGCTGGAGAAATGTTTGAATTCTACCACTGGAACTATATAGCTTTCAAAATTAAATAACAGGGGGAAAATATTGTAGTTGTATTGAAAAATCTATAATTTTTTTTAGTGAATGAAATATTTAAAAATGTTTCTCACTGAATAATATACTTCACTATCAATAAACAATATTTCATCTGTTTTAGTAGTTCAGAGATAATTGTTCTTAAAAACTGTGTTAAACTTAGGCACGAATAACTAATATTTAAAAATTGAAAACAACTACTTTAGCACAAAAAATATGTGTAAAATTTTTTAGCACTTAAAATAAATGAAAAATAGGATAACAAAACTTACCCTGCTTCGGAAGAACTAACTAACAGTGTACTATCTGATCCTACACTGCCATGAGAAAGACATAATACAGGAGCAGTATGTCCAAATAATAAACAACGAGGAATGATCTTAAAGTAAGAATAAAATGAATTGAATGATAATTAAATTCATAAAATGGAACAATGTAAAAAAATTATTTAAAATTTTAAATGAGTAACTTTTTGGTAATAAAATTTTTTAAAAATGTACCACAGAATCAGTGGCAAATGTACAGGTATGGTTTGGGGGTTCAAACCTCACCCATAGACTAACAGAACTTTGATTTTTAGAATAAAAATTGTCTCAGTGCTTTCGTCTACTTTAAAAAAAAATATATAACCCTTTTCATGAAAATAGATTGTATGCTACTCTGCAAGGAATTCTTTATATTAATAACAAATATTTATTTATTTTGGTAGTTTTTTTCAGAAATATTTTTTTTATATAACCAATTATTGTTAATCAGTGGAGTAGATTAAATCACATGACTAAAAGGGCTAAAATTAATAATACACACAAAAATATTACTCCTTCTCAATAAAGAATTTTTGTAAAATTTAATGCATTAAAAAATATATTGCTAAGAATCTATAGTAAGTATAAGTTTTCATCAAGGTTCATGATGAAAAACAGTTCTCATGAGTAATTATTTTTTAATACAAATTATAGTTCTAAGAAAAAAAAACTATTGTATAAAAATCTCAATTCAAATTCCTTGCTAGTATTTGTTAACTTTTTAATTGAACTCATGGACATTTTATTTAATAAAAACCATTACAAATATATAGAAATAAAAAAAATATTAAAACAGCTTTTCATCTACAATTCTACTTAATTTTTGGAAGGAATATTTATTTAGCATTTTTTTTGAAGTATGGAGAAATTTAATATATTAATTTAAAAAATTACTTTCTGTTTATCCTTGAAGTCCCAAACACAAATACGTCCATCATTACATCCTGTTATAATAGTTTTCTGGTCATGTGTCAAGCAAATAACTGAAATACAGTGCGTAGGAGCTGCACGCCCCCATAAGGTAACAGGAACAACCAGTTGATTCGAAACTGTCATATTGTCTGAAAATAAGCAAAGCCATTTTAACATATGAAAAATTAGATCCATCTAATTTAGTGATCTCTTATAAATTATAACATAGATTATACTTTTATATAACATAAGATTCACCTTTTAATTATTTGGAATGTCTGTTTTGAAAAAAATATGACCGTGGTGACTAGATTGCAATTGAATCCCTCACTTAAAGAAACACTTAAAGCAGTGTTTTAATCAAATGTGATGTAGAACTTTCAGTACACATTTTGTCTAGGTTTAAGTCAATTTCATTTTTTAAATTTTTTATCATTTATCATTATTATTATTTCATTTTTTGTGATTGATTGATACCACAATACTTATGTACTATCTCAGCCAAACTAAATTTCAAGAAAACTCATCGAATTTACAATCCCAATTTTGCATGTCTTGTAGGCATTAAATTGGTAACCATATGCTTTGCTTCATATTTCTCTGCTTGCTGCCATTCAAAGCCAAACCATCTGTTGTTGTTGCTTATGCCACCTGATCAACAGTAACATCAGATCAAAGTCCACGAAATTCATGGCGGCTAAGGGCTAGAATTTTACGCCTGTCGTTAGCCTAAGTTTTTGAGCCCCCATGAAGGTGACAGTGCAATTTTGCTTGGTACAACACGATAGATGGTGACACCATTCGGACCCACTGATTTAACAAGCACGTTCTCCGTATATACTCAGCGGGCATTTGGTGGCATCGAGCCCAGGCCTTCCGGTCTGGAGTCCCATGCTCTAACCATTAGGCTACCCATGGCCCCAAACCATCTGTTGATATGGCAATATTTTCCACCAAAACATAATTGATATAATGTGAAATAAAGGCAAGAAATATTTATATGGATAAAAATTGGTTATTCTTTTCCTTTTACTGATTATTATTTATTCATAATTACTTATTATTCTTCACATAGTATTTTTATACTACACTCTATATTCCTGCCAGTGTATTTGGTTCTTAGAATTCATGCGGTTTTCTCCAATGTTGCCAATATGTTTGTAATAGTACTTAAGTTTGCTAATATGGTAGCATTAGTAAGTAAATACTGATGCTCCACTTTGAAGTTACACAAAACTATTGGGGATATAACCTCATTATTATGAAATATGGTCAAGTAACAAAGACAAAACCAGAGCTGGTACCTCATTCTCCAAACTTCAACACCACACAAATTTAAAAACAGCTTAAGGTGAAAAACCTGAGCAGATATGTGTATCAATCCAACTACATAGCAAGTTTTCAGGGGTATGAAGACTCGAATAACCAGGCAGACTGAAACCACACTGGCCACGAGTTCAGGTAGAGCAGCCTAGTTAACTCTATCAAATCCATATATATTTAACTATCATAAATCAAACAATTGATTGAAACAACTAACTCTTTATTTTTAGCAAAAAAATATATATGTATCTACTTCTATCCATCATTGTGCCAATAGAGACTGATTTTTTTTGGCACTTATACACTACCGCAACCAGCGACATTATACGAAAAAAAGTATATGGTTGCCAATTCAGCACGCATGACACATGTGAAATCAGGGTTGCCAACTTAGCAAATGTTGGCATTGTTGCAAAAGTATGTAAGTAAAAATTTTTTTCAATCTATCGATACTGCTGTTTTTCATTCTTTTTATTTGAATCCCATATAGTATCAAAAAGTGACAAGAAATCTTTATAAGTTTATATTTTTACCCAAGACTGAAGCAGTGCTGCTTAGAGAAGGAAAAAAGAGCTACTTTTATGGTGAGGAAAAAGTATTACATAGATGTATGCACACATGTTTATTTCACATATCAATAAAAATATAGCTTTTAAATAGAATACAAATTAAACAGAATATAGAAAATTATATGAGAGAATAATATGTGAAAGATGAGAGTCATAGACAAAAAGAAAAAAGAATTTTATTTCATAAAATAAGCAAACGAATATAGTAGAAAATTAAAATACAAACAACAGTATTATGGCTCTTCAAGCAAAGCATTTGATTTTAAAACTAGATATCAAAGCATTTGACTAGTAATCTAATATCTATAAAAGAATGATTTAAACACCTTTTATGGTTTGCAATTTTTTTCCCAACAAGAAAATTTTAAAGCACAAAAAGAGTCATTACTTTTAACAGATACTCAAATTTCATATTAACTTCTGACAATCATATTACATTATAAATATCCTGTAATTCATTGCAACTAGAATTTAAAAATTTTAATTCACAAATATTTTATTGCAATGACAATACATTACTTCTAAACACCAAATTTTATGGCACTTATGCCAAACAATATTTATAAAAAACTTAGCAAGGTAAAATTTTTTTTCATTACTTGTCAAAACTATTATAATTATTAATTTATTATATCCCAATTTCTGAAAAATTATGTAGAACAAATTTAAATCAGGAGATAACTTAGTTTCTAGAGCTAAATATAAATGATTAAATAATTACAAAAATTGAAAAAAAAATATATATGATTTCACTTATCAATTTTATTTTAAAATTATGTTGAAAAATCTGCAGTTTTTCTCATAATAAAGCAAAATAAAACACTGTCTAAAATAGATTTATTCATAATTTAAAATATAAAAAAATACATATACATATTATTTATTCTAATAAATAGTGAGTACAAAATTGCCATAAATAAAAAGAGAAACATCTGCTTAAATTAAATAACAAAGTAAAATGATATAACTATATTTCATAGTTATAACTATATAAAAATTACTATATTTCATTTAGAATAATAAAGTAAATGAACTAGCATATGTGATCAATAATACATACGAATAAAATAAATTTCAATAAATATTGTTACATTACATTAGAATACTTTCAATTTCTGTGTGAGCTCGTGATCAGTGAAGAAAATTCCTGATTAAATCGTTCACGAGTTTATTTATCTCTACAGTCACAAGACTGAGCATATTTATGTATATTGTGATTTTTATTTCAGTTATAAATCAAACGCACAATAATAGATGTGAAGTTCGAATCTATCATTCAAAAATTCTGTTATATTACGGAATGTGAGAATAACAGTGTTCAAAAGTCATGTACAATTGCTGTTTGTTTCCGAGAAATTATAATTGTCAAACAAAACATTATTAATCTACCTATCTAGTTGCAAGCGCTTGCAAAAGCACTCGCTTTCCCAACAAGTTACAGTATCTACGCCTACTGTTATTCTGCAGACGAAATTAGACAGATGAAATGCTTTTTACGTTTAGAATCAGGTGCGATTCAACCGGAACTTATCTTATTCTGTAAATGGCAACATGTTTTATTATTATGTGCGATCATGGAAATGGCCTAAGACACGAGATTTTTGATTAATTTTTAATCCAGTTTATTTCCTGATTTTAAGTTAATTATTTTCTTCAAGTTATAATATACAAGTGACCTGAAAATAACATACAATTTCTATATTTTCACTTCTATCGATTTGAGAATTGATCACTAAAACGACATGGCACCCTAGGACATAGCAGCTAGTAAATTACTAGTAGTCCTTGCAACTCTTAAATTTTTTTAAGAATAAAATTTTTGAAGGAAATCCTTTAAAAATTTGGAAAACATAAAGAATTTCTTAGTGCACAAAATTTATCTCATTGGAAAACAGTGGCGATTTAAGCTCATTTCGGGCCCTGGGTGCAGAAGCTCTACGGACCCCTTGCCACTGGTGAATCGAAATTTATAACTAGCTAATCTGGTTAAGTCCAGATTATCCGGGCCCTTGGTCACCCACTCCAAGCGCCCAACGGATAAACCGGCTCTGTTGCAATATGTTCATTTGAGCAGGTATGTTGTATCAGAACCTAAAGGTAGAGCTTCCTTTACTCACAAACACAGCTTTTCTTCGCAAACACCAATAATAGAGAAAATGAAAAAAACCTCGATAACTGTTAAGTATAAAAAACAAATTCCACTACTACCTTTTAGGAGTAAAATGCGTGGTATGACCTTTGTGCAGGGGGTACAGTCTTTCTTTACCTGTCCCTGCTCTCTCCCTGCTTCTCCTGCTCATCTTCTGGACTGCTGGGGCATTTCTCTGAGACAGTCGTTTGAAGATCAAGACCTGGATTGTAACATTCTTATGCTGAAAGGTCAAATGGACTTGGTTAAGGCTTTCCTGCTTCAAGGGGATTTGAAACATCAACATTTTGGTGATGTGAAGTTCCGTATCTTATACGGAAAGGAAATATTTCTACAAATTTATTTAAGAGTATTAACATTTATTTGTAACACATAAGTATCAGAAGAGAAAAATTTTCCTAAAATTTTCATGAAAAGAAAATTAATTATTTTTTGTTTCGCTTTTACTTGCAAATAATTTTTAACAATTTAGTCGAGTCGTTTCATTCTCCAAAGCCCATTAAAGAAATTATTGTTAATTTACTACCCTGAATCTTTCCTTTGGAAATTCAGAACTTGATTATAGTTTAAAACTATTTGATCCATTCACCAGCCAAGATTCATGGAGGATTTTATTTCAAGGCATTACTTTATATATTATGTACTCAGCTAGTATGATAAGTTCAACCAATCAACTGCTATTTCCTGTTACATGCTCTGTCTTCCTTTAAGTGTCTCGAAATTAGTAAATATCGATTGAGCTATCACACCTCTTTCTAGATATCAAAAATAAAAAATGACAACAAAAGCACAATTTCGTTTTGATTTATTTGAATCTAATATAGCATCTGTATTGCATGATTGCAGTTATATTAATTTACCTTTTGCATTGCCTGGTGTTTTAGATGAAGTGAACGATCTTCTCACTAGCTGCGGAAAATTCTTTTTTCAAGAAACTACTACCGCCAGTAATTTTTGTGTTTATATTTATTTTTAGAATGGATTGAATAAAAATATTTCATTATATGTAAAAGAAATATTGTGCAGTTTAAAATATTTCATTTTACCATAGATGAACTCTACCAAATTTTTTATTCTTTGCTGCATAAAATGAATATTTAATTAAGTTTTTTTTTCTTCTTAGAATTAACTTACGGTTTTTTTCATGATTCAAAAGCTGTTTATTAAATAATAGTATCGGAACCAAAGCCAACAACGTTCACGATTATAGCAATTAGTTTTTTCACTGTCTAATCACTGTTTTATTTCTTAAACATATTTTAGAGGTCATTTTTTTCTTCTGTTCAACCATTAAAATTATGATGTTGCAGCAATGAGCAATTACTTAATTCTTTTAAATAGCTTGCAGTTTTTTTTTATTTATGGTATCTAGTGTAAATTTATCACATTTTTCAAGGTTAATCATGATTGAAAGAGAATGTTTTTGGAATCCACCTACAATTCAGACTGTTTATTAAACAAGAAAAAGCTTTTAAGATTCAGAAGACCTCAGCTTGTACAAATAGTTAGAAACACAAACTGATGTACATCTAAACAAAGAATCAATTAACTTGCTGATTTCTATTGAGAATAAAAATTACGCGGACCGTCGCCAAAAGCCCTCGTGTTGCTAATCAGTGCGACGTTAATATTCTCTCACTCACTCACTCTATTGAGAATAAAGTGAATTCATGTATGAATGATTAATATTCGATTTGAACTAAAATATTGTCCATTGATAAACTTTAACACAATTGTGTGTTAGTCATTTAAATGAAAAATTAATTTTCTGCATTTTTTTCATTATTTTTTACTACTAAATTTATTTGCAATAGTTAAGTACATCTCAAAATGATATCTATTCATTCTAAGTTAATTATAAGAGAAAAAAAATTATTTAACTATTAAAAAAAATCCATTAAAATATTGATGTGTTTCCATAACAATATGAAATAAACTTTCGGTATTAAGAATTATAGTCTTATAACTAAAATTGTGTGTGCAAGAGGTGCTTCTTAATTATAAGTTGTCTTGGTAAATTTTCAAATTTTACAGAATTGCTTGCAGTATATACATGATATGTTTATAAACATTTTATTACACTATTTTAATTCAATAGTAATTGATGCAATAACTTTAGTAATAAATAAGTGAAATAACTATTACATCATTAACTCAGAGGGTTATTAAACTTTTGCAGTTTTACTAATGAGAGTAAAATAAAGCTACAAATGTACTTTTGCTTAAAAAAATATTTTATCATTTCTTTAAAAAAATGTCTTTGGGATTCTTTTCATGCTTTAATTAGCATAATTTATTTTGTAGTTTTGAAATGATAAGGAGAAAAAAAAAAAAAGGAAGAAGACACATAATTTGAAGGCCTGAACTTCTATGTAAACAACTATTGATTAAATTTCAGTATTCTTGAGACTAAAAATAAATTGTTTAATTATTTTTCTGCTTTAAGTAACAGAACAATTATTTTTATTTTAATACACCAATAAAAGAAAAAGAATTTTGCATGCCATTAGTGATAGATTGGTTTCACTTTTCAGTATTTTAGAACATAGCATAAATGTAAAGTTTAAAAAATAATTCACAAAATTTTAAAAACTAATCAATTGGGCATTAAAGCAAATATTACCAAGATTTTTTGAAATCAAAATAAATATTTTCCTTTTTGAATGCATTAAAAATAATTCTGGAGAAAGTAATAAAAAATCTGACATTTTAGTCCAATGAGGCGCCAATCATACATGCGAAAAATGTAAGAGCTTGTCTTTTTCATGTTACAAGTAGTTAATTATATCACATGTTTTAGTTGTAGCTAATATTGCAATATATATAAGCTATTAATTTTCATGCACATGAATATTAATCCAGTTGTTTTGATGGTAATATTTATTTTATTTTTGATTTACCAAGGGGAAAGTGTTTATTTGAAAAATACCCAAAGTTATTTTATCAATCCTTTATATATTGTTGGACAGACTAATTGATTGTACATCTCAGTGCAAGATTAGTATATCAATTTTATGACTTATAAATCATTTATTTAAATGATTATATTCAATTGAGTAGCTGTAATTTGGTATAAACATTTTTGTTGAATTTGACATACCTAGCATTTTGTGGTACTTATGTATTATTGTAACCTATTGGCAACATTATATGAAATGAAGCTCATGATTGCCAATTCATCGCATACGACATGCGAAATTGGGGGTGCCAACTTGGCAAGTTATCTTGAATGTTGATGATTGTTGTGATAATACGCAAGTACCTGTTTTGTTGTTATTGAACAAATGTAAAACTAAGTAATATCCATATATTTTTTTCTTTCAAAATGACATGTGTTTAAATAGTAAAATATAATTTCAAGGTTAATCAGAATTGACGGAGAAATTGTACACCGTTGTAGATATCTTTCTTTGAAACATATTACTGTGTTATACATTATTATTAATGAAACATGTATCTAAAATATTTTACTGTTTTAAAATTTAATTTTTTTAATGGCATACATTTTTTTTGTAGCTGATTTGTCAGAATGTGAATCAAGTGCAAAAATTATCCTTGATATTGCTTGGGAGAAAATGAATACAGGACATTGGAAAGATGTAGATACCAATTGGCGCTATGTATATACATTAGCATCACTTTTTAAAGTCCTTTGTCTCTTAGCAAGAAGTGACTCAAACAAGATTGTAAGTTTACAATGAAAATATTTTGCAATTCTTAACCTGACTTTTCTTTGAGTCATTTTTTAAATTTTGTATTGTTAACGACAATAGTTAATCAATATTTTTTGCTTAGTTTATTAATATTGTACATAATGTTTAAAGAATTTTGTATGAATTATTTAATTTTGGGAGAAAACTTTATTAATAGTATCTCAGATCTTATGTGAAATTTTTTATTTTGCTTAATTATAATACTTTTCAAATGATTTATTTCGTATTGTTATGTTTAAATGGCCATTTCTCATAAATTATCATTTAAGTTATAATTTAAAGTTTTTAACTTCATTTGAAACTGTGTAATTATAGTGATATTTAAAAACTTTGTTATTTTGTTTTATTTTTCTATGCCTCTTTTGTTTTTATTATTTAAAAAAATAGGTACATAAGTTTTTATCACACATTGAACTGTTTGATATAAAGTCTTAGGATTAAAGATTTTCTTTTCTTTATTCTTGATTTTACACATACAATGGCTAGATCAGTGTTTCTCAATGTGGGGTAATTTGATTCTTAAGGGGGGCAATTTGAAAAAGGACCCATTTAGAGAGTAAATTAGCATAGTCATATTTAACCAAATGTGGATTTAGTGCCATAAATGACCTGCTACTCAAAAGGAGAAATAGGAGAGACTTAAGAATAAAGTTAATTCAATTGGTACCCAACATACATCTCTCTTTGCAACAAATATCAAGCACAAGGATCTCTTGTAATTTTTTATTTCTATTTCAGTTTTCCATTAAAAGTTTTGAAAATTTACGTACTGTAATAATAATTTTCTGGTGATTTCCTAAAACTTTCAAGTTTTATTTATATATATACTTATGTATGAAGAGGGGAGGACTTAAGAATATTTAAAAGGCTGAAGGGGGCATAGAAAAAAAAGGTTGAGAAACACTGGACTAGATAATTTTTGAAAAACATTTCTTTGTCCTCAAAAAATATGTGGTCAGCAAAATCTTCAATTTTCAAATAGAAAAACTTGTATAGTCAAATTCCTCAAAATAAAATCTAATCAATTCACTGTAAACTTCTCTCAACATTATAGCAGTATATGCAATATATTTTTTTCACATTGTTTTCAAAAAAAATTTACATTAATAAGCATTTTAAAATGTATCTTTTCATCCTTTTGTTGTTTTCTAAAGGATATTAATTTGAAGACTTTAATATTTGTGTGTGTGTCACTATTCTTGTGTAAAAAAACCCAGTGAACTTTTAATGTGCAGGGTAAAATATTAGGTTAAGTTGTCAACTTTAGTTTCACTTCCACCCAGGATTGTATGTGGGCAAAAATAATCACACATGAAAATTTAATGAAGAAGATAGTTTAATTCTGCTGTTAATTGTAATTGATATAATAACATCATAAAAAAAGAAGGAAAATCTTTATACCTAGGAACAGTTCCAAGATTTGCTCCTCAGTGCCACCATTTTTCACACATGCACGTGTATATTGTTGGTATTGGTAGAAAAGGAATTGCATAAATATTTAAATCCTTCTCTGAAATAACTAAATTCTTTGAAAAAACTTTTTTATTGTATTTCAAATCTTTCAGAGTAGTTTTACTGATAGTAGCACAATGGAAAAGACCATACTTTGGAAAGGTGTATATATACGCCGGGGGCAGTTAATGCACTGACTGAGTGAGGCATATATATATGCCCACAGTAGTTAAACAGTTCAAGTAACAGCTTTATTATGTTTTCAGATTGTAGTAGATAATTATATAGGAAAACAAAACATAGTAGTTAAGTGTAACAATGTAAGTATGTAATTTAAAATTTAAAAAAAAATGGTTTCATACTAACTAAGTATTTCTAATAATTGTATAGTTGATTATTTAATAAGCAATTTAATGGGTAAGCATTTCTATATTTATTTTTCTCTTGTCCTCCCCCACCAATTTTTGAGTTACCATTTTTTATGACTAAAAGTAAATGAGTAGCTCTAAAATGACAACAGTTCTTTTTTAAATCAAGATTTAAGTTGAAATATATATATATATACTGTATTTATTTGAATCTACACAACCATCGATTCCAAGCCGTACCTCAAATTCTCAACAAGGTTTTGTAAAAAATGAAAAATTGTGTAAGAAGGTTTATCCATATCCAATTTCATGAATTTAAAATAATTTAAAATGAGAAATAATAAGTCATTTTATCTGTATTATAAACTCTTTTAAATAAATACATAAACCTGTAATTGCTCTAAATATCCCAACCGACAAATTTTTTTCGCTTCATTTCTAAGCAGCACCCAATTTTTAGTAGTATTATTAACTTTGGAAAAAAGTACAGCTTAGATTCAAGTAAATACAGTATATGTTGTATATACTCATATTTATTGAATAGATTACTATTTTTTCATGGTTAAAATAATTTTGTTCTAATTTGAGACTGAAAATTCATTTTTTTTTCGTTTCTGATATGTGATTATCAATTTTTTTGAGAAAACAAAAATTGTGCTTGCTCTTTATGTTTGCCTAGATTGAAAGAAACTGATATCTTTTTGAAAATGATTGTTTTAACAATTCCTTTTGACAATAAAAGTTTACAAATCTTTCAATTTTTCATTTTCTTAGGATATAATCAAGGCTTGTGATATGGGTCTACTAATGGGCGCTCCTTTGATGAAAAACATATTAAGCAGAATTGCTTCAAAGGTTTCTTCTATGACTATTATGGAAAAGAATCAAGATTTTATTTCAAAGGTTCTTAATCAATTACTGATATTAAGTTGTGTAAAAAAAACCATTTTGCTCTGATTTTTTTTGTTTAAATTTTTAAAGATTAAAGATTTTTTAAAACAAGTTTTTGTTTCCTCACAAGTAAAATTTTATAAGATAAATAGTTAATTCTTATGTGATTAAACAAAGTTTTATAGCTTTCATTCTTTCTTAATGGTTTCAGATATTTTTATGATTATACCATTTTTTTTTTTTTTTGCTATTAGGATCATGAATAAGTTCTTGCTGTTTTTTAATAGAGGACATTACCAGGATTACATGCATGTAATTTTAGATGGTAATACATCTGCAGGGAAGTACTGTATGTAACTTTGAGCTTAGTGAATGTTAGTTCACCACAGTATAAACAACATTGTTTTGTTTTGTTTTTTGTTGGTTCTAAAAATGTCTAGTTTTGTGCCAAATAAAATGTATTTGTGGAGAATTTTATTGCACTATTATGTTCAAAAGAAATCTGCTATTGAAGCACATTGGACTCTTGTTGAGACTTCCAGTGATAATGCTATGTTGGAAATTACATGCAGACTGCTTTCGATGCTTCAAAATAAAGGATTTTGAACTTGAGGATAGAAAACGCTCTGGCTCTTGAAAAAAGTTTGAAGGCAAAGAATTGGAGGAATTGCTTGATCAAGATCCAAGTCAGGCGCTAGTTGCAACAGTTTCGAATTGTTTGGAAGCATTAGGGAGTATCCAGAAGCAAGGACATTGAGTGTTGCATGAATTGAAGCCGAGAGACATTAAACATGTATTCCTTAAAGGCAGAAAAGGAAAGTTTTTTTTGCATCGTATTGTAACTAAAAATAAGAGGTGGATACAGTACAATAATCCAAAGCATAGATGATTGTGGGGTAATCCTGGCCCTGCATCATCTTGCAAACCATGATATTTGATTTTCTAACCAAATATCCATGGTTTGAAGCTTCTCCTCTGCATTTGGTAGGTTCAGCAGGGTATAATTTATTATGAGCTGATCAAATTGATGAGACTATCACCTCAGTTCTCTATTGACTTTAATTGATGCATTTGAACCGAACCCTAAAGGAAAACAGCCGTTATATGAGCTGAGACACTACAAAGTAATTCTGTTACATGACAGGGCTCAGTTACATGTTGCAAAACTGGTGAAAACCTACTTGGAAATGTATAAATATGAAGTTCTACCCTACTCTCCATTTTCACCTGAAATAGCTCTTAGCGATTATATTTTATTCTGTTCGATAGTACTTGCCTTTCTGAGCAATGTTTCCATTTATCTAAAGATACTAAAAAAAGAAATGGGACCTTGGAGAACCTGAAAAGATGTATTGTTTTTCTTTTCATGGAATTCATATACTGCCAGAAAGAGGGGAGAAATTGGTCTCTAGTAAAAGGCAATACTTTCAGTGAAATGTTTTTACTTTATATTTTACATAATGCAATTATTTTGACCCAAAAAACAGTGAGAACTTATTCAAAGTCCTAATAATTTTCCAAATTTTTTAGATTTTTTTAAGTTGCTTAGTAATCAATAACCATAGATAATCAATTAAAAATAATTATTTAATTAAATGTACTGTAAATTTTGCTTGAATTAAATAAATTGATGTAAATTTAAGTTTAAAAATTTTTTCCTGAAATTTCTTTATATATATATATATATTTAGATATATGTAATTTCCTTACACATTATTATTTACTGTTGGTCATTCTTCACAGTAGGAAATTCTTCCTTTAAATTTCTTTATATAGTTTTGCTTGTGTTTCTCTTGCATACTCATATTAATTTAAAAAAGACATTTTTAAAGTATAATTCTTTTCCTCACAAGTAATGACATTTGCTTGTTTAATTTTTTTATTCGTTATTTAAAATTTTTTCTTTAGTTAAAGTAGCATAAGGTATAAAATATGTACGATTTTTTAAAATTTGATTTTAAACTAATATATTTTTTTTCCTTAAAAAAAAAAAAGAATTTTTTTAATGCAAGAAAAGCTTGTTATTAATTTTTATTAATGTTGATTGATTGTTTCTAGGCTAAAAAATGGAAAATGTCATCTGTATCAGAAGATATAACTTTAAAGAATGAAGTAAAAGTAGAAAAAAACTTATCACAAGAGGACTTTATTAAAAATTATATGGAGAAATCATGTCCAGTTATTCTTATTGACAGCATTAAAAATTGGCCTGCTTTGTCTACAAAACCATGGAGGTAACTATTAAAATGATATCTGTGAATTGTTTTCTTTTTTTCAGGAAAAAGTTATGTAAATAAGTGTAAGCCTTTTATCATATAATTATTCTTAGTTACTTAAAGCATTTAAAAAAAAATCGTTTGTATAATGCATTAGTAGTTTATTATATTGTATTTTTTAAAATTTAGGTTCTTAGTTATAAAAACATTCTAAATTCTGAAAGTTTGAATAATTTTTAATGTGATTATTTTTGTTAGACATTTAATATAGTATGTTTTTTTGTATTCTTCTTGAAATATATAAAAACATCATATATTAAATACTCTAGAAAAAGGTTTAGATTTTCTTTTAAAATATAAATTGCATTAAAGTTTTGCAGGAAAATTTGATATTGTTTAGTAAAGGGAAAGAAAACAAATTTCAAAAAACTTGAATAATTGTTTGTGTTATTTTTGTGTGGTCACATTTTGTGTCCTTTTCTTAAACACTAAAATAAATCACAATAAATAATTGTCTGGAGTAGCTCAAAGCTGGCATTGTTTTTATTGAGTTATAGGTTCAAGTCTTGATGCCACTAAAAATCATAGTGTAAAGGTGTTGAAATCACCTTAAATCTAAATAGAATTTTAAATATTATGTTGGTGTGCATGCTTAGTGCATGCTTAAGTGTTTGTTTTCATCATTTGACTGTGGTTCAAAATTATGAGATCCATTGCCAGTAGCTTCAGGCAGTTTCAGAATGTGATGTTTACAAAAAATAAATTACATTTTATATCTTTAATATATTCTTGTATTAAATATTTAATAAATGTAAATTAACTTTATAAACATTATTTCATACTTACCAACTTTTAGGCTTCGTCTGTAAAATTGTATCCTTCTCAGCTCTTCGTTGTACTTTTATGCCTAGAATGTTCATTTTATGCATTTTTGTAAAATTTCCATGATCCACTAATTGTTTTCTCTCCTGTAGTTCTTGATATTTTATATGTTCAATGATCAAGAAATATAAGTAGATAAAGCCTATTCTTCCACCTGCTTATTGCATTTTGTTAGCTATTCATTTCTAACTTAATCACAGTCACAATCTGATTAAGGAATGAATTTTTGTTTCTTTCTTCATCTGTAGCAATTTTCTAAAACTCTGCTCATTTTGTGCTATGCACGTGTTTGTATTCTTTATGCTGTATATGGTTAAATATACTTTCAAATGTATTAAGAATATTGTAAAAAGGATTTGAACTGCATTATCATATTCTAAAAGAGGAAAATATGCATTTTGAGACACATGTCGTACTGACATGTGTCTCAAAATTATGGGTTGTTTGATGTCATTCAATGCATCTGGCATCAGAAAAGATTGCTGCTTCTTTACCATTAAAAAACTGATGCTATGCTCATTGATATATTTTACTATCTATAAGGCATTTAGATTTTGCAAAGTAAGGATGTCTAAAAAATTTTATTGCTTGACAATCGCTTGGTCTTGACATCAACCTCTAACTTGGTTGTTAACTTTGTGTGTATTGTTCTTGTTTTATAAATATAATCTAAAAGTTGAGTTGTTGCACTGTATTTTTATAAAAGCATCTTTATTTTAAATTCCTTACTTTCTTGTATGTAACTAAAACACGCCCTTAAATTTACTTAAGTGTATGCGTTTTTATAAATTAAATCCATACAAAAGCAGAGTTTTCTCTTAAGTAATTTTCTTATCAAAATGTTGTTAATTTTTTTTCTTATTGTTTTAAATTATTTCTATATTTGTGTTGTTTTTTTATTAATTTTTAATGCTATTTGTGCGTTATTTTAGGAATTTGCCTGAATTGTTTTTCATGTGTAATTTTTAAAGTTTCCTTGAAATGTCGATCACACGTTATTTTACACTTTGTTATTATCAAAAGTTGGCAGGTATGTTATTTATTTAAGGTTACAATTTTGCTTTCCTTTTGTAAAAAAAAAAAGATGCTTTTATGGAATTGTAATAAAACTGCATGTTCTGTGAAAGAATCTTTTCTTTCAAATTTATTCAATGTTTTTGAACAGCTGTCTTAATATCTTGTTTAACTCTGCTTTTAAAGTTAAAAGAAAGAAAAATGATGCATACTATTTTGTGAGAGAAAAATTAATCATAAAATAATTATTTGAAGAAAAAAAATCTATTCAGGATTATTGTAAATTTTTGGCAGGGGAGTTTATATTAGTTCATTTTCTAGAAGGGGAAAAAAATATTTCAGAAGTTTTGTGACTCAGCTGTATATATTGTATGTATAAATTTATTAGTTAGCTATATGTTATGTGTTCATTTTATTCAGATGTAATTTTTTTTATTGTTTTATCTTTTGTTCTACATTACAATTATGGAGCTTCTTAGTTTTTGATTTATTATAAATTATGAATCTTGCAGCTATAAAATTTTTAAATAATTACAAAAAAGGGGGAGTAATTTTTTTCCTTGTCTTATTGGCTGAAGTTTCCTTTCTGATTTAATTTTGTCTTAATTTATAGTATTGAATATATTTTGGAGAAGGCAAGATACCGCACTGTGCCCATTGAAATTGGTTCAAAATATACCGATGACAAGTGGACACAAAAATTAATGACTATAGAAGATTTTGTGGAAAAATATATCACAAATAAATCTGTAAGAAACATGATTTATTTCTAAATAGTCATTAAAAATGGTTTTGGTTTATTTAGATTTTAATTGTTTATTTCATTTTTATGTGCATTTTTTTAGCAGCAGAAAGAAATTGGATATCTTGCCCAACATAACTTGTTTGACCAAGTAAGTTTATTACATTGAAAGTTTTTAAAATATATTGAGTGAAAGTTATTTGTTTTAAAATAATCCATTTTGAAGAATTACTTGTGCCATATATTATTAAAAAATCATCTCTTAAGTAAAAAGGTTTTAAACTTAATTGTTATCTCATTTTTTTAAGTGTTTATTTCAATTTACTTGGTAAAAATGTACTATCTATTTGAAAAAAATAAAAATCTTGTAACAAAACTTATTTGTAGATTCCTGAATTATTTGAGGATATTAAACTACCTTCTTATATTACAAAGAAAGATGACGTAGACATTAGTGTATATTTTGGTCCTGATGGAACAATTTCACCATTGCACTTTGATCCAAAATATAATCTTTTGGCACAGGTAATCATCAGTAATTTTCATACTTCATAGCAAATATAGGTGTTTTACTTATGTATTCTTTGTGGTTATAGCTTATGTTGTATATTTTTAAATGTAATTCATTTATATATGTGGGAATCTAACCGAAATCTTCCAAAAAGGTTAGATTCTTCAGATAGTGGGGTTTTTATTTGGCGAGGTGTCTAGGGGTTTTTATGATGAATGGGTTATCTTTGAAAAATAGAATAGACTACATAGTTCAAAGAAACTAAACAATTTGTTACGAGTTATAGGAGAGTATTTACAGGGGGAATATTTACAAAATAGAAATTAGAACATGCAGACATTTAAAAATATAGGAACATTTATATAGGCAGACATTAATATAGGAAGGATAAATAGTCAGTCTCTTCTGGGAGGATGTTAGAGATTAAATAAAACTCATTGTGTAATGGGATTGCAACTTACCCCCAGTTGTGGCGAAAGAGCACGGACGTGCTAAAATGGTGCTTCGTAGTTGATGGTTAGTGGGCCTCTGACGAGAAAAATCGTGTCAGCGTTTTAATAAGCATGCTAGATGGCGTTGCTGTGGAATGCTGTTTTGATCAACATTGCCGTCCTTTGCAAAGAGATATGATCTAACCTTTTACAAAAAGAAAAAGTTTCATGGGATATCCTACAGATATTAACATTCTTAGCATTAAAAATATTTTGATTTTTTTGTGTTTGTTAAATGTATATGTAAGATATTTAAAAGGTAAAAAGAAACTATTCATAGGAAAATATTTTTAAAAAAAATCATTAAAAAAAGTTTGATTTCAGCATTTGAGGTAGAGTTAATTTTATAACATTTCCATCTCTATATTTAACTAATTATTTGAGTTTAATTAAAGAAACAGTCAGACAGTGAATTACCAAACCTCTAGTTGACAAATTTCGGGATATTTCAAACAACTTATCCATTTTGTCCAGAATAAATAAAGACTAATTCTTGTAAGCAGCAAATTTTGAAGAGAAAAGGGTGCAGCTTATTATTAGACTTTACAGATAAGTGCAACATATATCATCTGAGTTTTAAATAGTAAAGCAAATTCATTTCTCTAAAACTTTTTCTTTCAAAACTATTACATTTTCTAATGAGTTACATTGTTTGAAAATTATGAAAACATTTCTCATGCACCAGTATGTAAATGATGCAGTATTTTCTTCTCAGCATAAAGTAAAAAAAGACATCTTTTGAGTCAGGATTCAAAACGATTGTCAAATATCTATTTGTCAGTATTTTAAAATTTTCAATTAACTGGTGTGTAATAAGTGGCTAATAGTATTCTTAGCTGCTAAGTAAAAAGTAAGTTATTTTTAAGTGTGGATATTTTTTGTGTAGTTACTTATTGTATAGTTTCCAAATGCGAATTCCAAATAACCCTGATAAATAAAATGTTCGGTCCTGATGAATTCGTTAAATCGTGGTCTGACTGTATTTGAGAAAATAAAGAGCCACACACCAATATTTTTTTATCTGTGTAAAAAGATGTAAAAAATGTTGAATAAATATCCAGATGCTTTTTAATGTGTATAAGGCATTTGATTCTTAAGAATTTTCATAAAAGGAATTCTCTGAGCATATCAGATGTAATAAGAAGATTGAATTCAAAGCAGTTTATTTGCCTTTCCCTTATTTTCACAAATTTATTTTGAAATGTCAATAATATTTATGTAATGAAAAATCAAAAGCAAAATGTGCTTAAAAATTTATTTTGAAATGTATGTATTTAATATTAAAAATCTGATTAACTTTTAGGTATGTAAATGTAGTGTTTTGTATAATTTTCTCATAAAAATGGTGGATTGGAGCATATTTAATTGAAAGGAAACAGTAAACATAAGGAAAAAATGTGCAATTCCAAATGTAAACACACTTAAATTATCTATTAAATTTAAAAGCTTGTCATATTTTTTTTCTTTCTGATCAAGTATTCTAGGGAGGTATCCCTAGATAAACTAGATCCCTAGATATAGAGTAAATTATCAAGATTCATATACTTATGAAAATTCCAATATTCAGTTGAACAAAATATCTGCAAAATAATGCCTTCCATTATTGGGTCAGAGGCTTGAGTCCTGATGTCTCTTAAGACCTACCAAGTAGAGAAATTAATGCCAACTAAATATGTAAAGGCTCAAATCCACATTGGCATGGTGTGGAAATTCAGAGAGTGGGTTGCCAATTTAGAACTTGCTCTCATCGCATGACTGTGGTTCAAAATTAATAGGTCAAGACCTCAGTAGTCCTCATGTAACTTCAAAGTGTAATGTTTGAATATCAAATCAAATTGAATTTAACAAACATTGTTTAATTAGAAGTTTTATTGAGATCAATGCAACCTGATCAATCGAGCTACAGCATTGATAGCTAGAAAGTTACTAGTTAATGTTTCTTTGAAATAAAATTAATCCTAAGAAATAATGAGAACTCAAATCTCCCTTCTTTCACACTAATGACATTTTATATTACTGATATCTAAGATGGGAAAAATGCTGTCCTATATATCAGTCTCATTATTTTATTGATTGTGCCTATAAATTAAGTTTTTTTAAAATCTGTCAAATAGTTGTGTCTGACTTATAGCCTTATACAGTTAGTATGGTTCTAAAAGGCTGAAAGATGTCTTTTACATTGTTAAAAGTTGGCTCAAGATAAGAAAATTAATGGAAGATAATTTTAAATAAGCAATGAATTATTATCTTAACATCCTAAAATGACATTTTATTCATCATTATTCTAGGGAAGGAATGTAACAATTTATTTTAATTGGCTGTTCAGACACAGAACATCATAGTTGTAAATTTTTAATAGAATTTTAAAAATCACATCAAATAATTTGTTTTAGTTTCACTTCTTCACTTAGATATAAATGAAAACAGAGCATGCTTTTTCCTTAAGTTATATATTATTTAATAAGAACTTTTAGATTATTTAGTGCACACATTATTCATCAGAATTATCATGAGAGAGATATTTTAAAATTTTTATACTGTCATTTTAAAGTCTATTCATATCTGAAACAGTTTTCATGCTTTTTTTATATTATGGGTTTATTTTTTCTATAAAAAAATATTTAAAGGAAAATCAAATTCTTGAGTTCCATTCCCACCAATTTTTCATGTCTATGTATTTATTATTTATTTATTTATTTTTTGCCGTTTACATTCGTATAAAATTTTTTTATTCAATTTTTTAATTGTAAGTTATTATATTTAACCTTTAGAACCATTCTCAATTTTGATGAGGAACATATTGTCTTTTTTCATGCTTGTAACATTAGTATGCTATAATTATTTTTAATATCTCTGTACATCAGAATCTTTTCTGATGACCTATTTTCTGTGTATATTATGTATCATTAATCTATTCTGGTGATTTTGTGTTTGGCTTTAAAACTGTTTTAGGTAATGGGTGAAAAGTATATTAGACTCTATTCTGAAGACCAAACGGAATTCCTTTATCCTAGACATAACACATGGTTAAGCAATACCAGTCAGGTACAATTAAATTAATTTCTCTTTAAGTTTTTATTATTAAATAATTGTGACTCTTGTGAATTCATTGAATGTTAATTTGAAGCCCTTTACGTTTTGACGATATGATTTTTGATCTTTTATTCAGGTTGATATAGATAATCCAGATTTAGATTCTTTCCCTTTGTTCCCTCAAGCCACTTATCAGGAATGTGTGCTAAAAGCTGGACAACTTCTATTTATACCTCCAAAATTTTGGCATTACGTTCGATCTTTGAATAACAGTTTGTCAATAAGTTTCTGGTGGTGAAATAAATTTTTAGTGTGTTTTTTCATCTTTTAAATAATTTATCATCAACATCAATCTAGGGAAGTACAAAAATTCAAAATTTTGATGTACTCCAACAATTTAATTTCTCTGGTTTTTATGTAATTTTAAAGTATAAATTTTTATTAAAATGAGTTTGTCTCATACAATTTGCTTCATGTGAATTTAAAGTATTTTTTAAAAATCTAAGCAAGCATTAGTTGTGTTATTTCATAAAATATCCTTAACCGTAATTTTAAAAAAATGTTTTTTAGTCATATATATATTTTTTCCTCATTCAAATGTTAGATTTCTTTGTTATAAAGAATATATTAAAATATTTTTTGTGGAATCTGATGTATTCTCTGTATTTCTTGTGACTGTATTTTATATTACAAAAAAAAAAAAAAAAAAAAAAAAAAAAAAAACCTTTTTAAATTATTTTTTCTTTTGAACTTGTAGAAAATATATTGTGAATGATCTGTTATTTTTCCTTATCCCCTTAAGGATCGGATAATTTTGAAGAAAACGGTCCTAAAAGTGCCTTTTTTTTTATTCAAGAAAGTTATATAAAACTAAGTACATTTTCAATATATGTATTAATTTTTAGCTTGAAATACGAAATTTAATTTTTTAAGTAAAGCAAACATTTAGGGTTATAATCACTGAATGTTGGCTTTCCAACAAAGAGAAAATTTTTTAAAAAACATGTCTTTTAAATATTAAATGCATTTTATTACACTTTTGCATAATATAAATAAAAATTAGTATTTTTTTCTTGTGTGATAAATTTTAAAGCATGAGATGCAAAGGCCAACATCTCAATCTGGACCGAGTTTCCTTTCTGCATCTCTTATTGTTTTCATATATTTTGGAACAACAAACTTTACATTCTCTTGATGGTTGCCACTTTTTATTAGTTGGAGTATCTGTCTAATAAAATGTCTTTTAATCAAATGGTTGGGGTTATTCTCCAAATTCGGCCAGCCTCTTTTTGCAGTGGTTTCTGATATAGAATACTTTTCAATAAGTTCATCTACTAAAGATAAACGAACATCAAATGTGATTTTTTGCCTCCTTGTTATTTATAAATAAGGTACTAGTTCAAAACAGTTTGTTCTAACAAATTAAAAAATATTTTCTTATAGTACTTCTTACCTCATTTTTGAGTAATTCAGTAATCTCCAATATATTAGTCTACAATGTCTATTGCTCCGGCATTTTTATTGTTATCAGTGACAAAAAAGTACTAAAAGTACAATCCGATTTACTTCCCGACTAACTGTGTATAATGTATACAATATTAAAAAAAATATATATATATTTTTATCAGTTTTTCTTCCAGAAATTTTACCCACCTGCTTTTACAAAGAGTGCAATTGACTACTTGATCTAAGATTAAAAAACCGTATCACTAATATATATGTTTGTTGTACTGAAATTTAGTTAAAAAAAATTATTATCGCTAAACACGGTAAAAATAATCTGGTGCAGTAAACTGGTGTATATATTCAGAAAAAAAAACCAATATTCTGGGCTTAAGAAATAGATTGTTTCAAGCTTTTATGTCAAGTTACTTTTCAACACTCCAGCCCAGAAATATCATGGGCACAAGGAATAGAGAGGGAAATTTCACCCCGTGAATTTGACGGGAGCGAGAGGCAAGGGGTTATTATGTATATAAATTAATATTTGTATTCAGCGGTATAACAGAGAATATTAGGTCTCCCCATGCAAAGTCAGATTTTATGTTTCAAGCTGGGTCTAATAGAGAATTGAGAACCTTACAAAATCAGGCTTTGGGCTCCCTAGAATCCTGGGCCCTCCTGCGATGGGGGGTGGGGGGGGAGGTGTACACATTATGCAAATGTTTGTATTGTCTTTTAAAATTATAATTATAAACAGTTCACATCATTTTTAAAAACATTGCTTGATGGTACTAAATTTTATTTGTTGTAAAAATATTAATTTTACTATTTGGTAAATGAGCTTATTGATTAGTGTATAATAGTATATATATTTTGCATATGTGATAAAATTTAATTTTGATAATAACTTGTAAAAGTTGCACACATGTATATAAAAAACTCTTATGTTGGATTATGTATTATTTTTATTGTATGGGAATCTATTCTTTTCAAAGCTGACATTAAAATATTAGATGTATATATATTCTAAAATATTTTCTATGTATAATGTATGCAATGAAAAGTTTTATCTTTGAAATTTCATTTCTCTTGAAGTTTTAGGTAGAAAGAAATGAAATTTACATGAAAAGTTCATTTTATTTATTATAATATTATTTATTAAATATTTTATTTAAAGTAAAAAAAAAAAAATCTGCCACAAGTTGTTTTGAATAGTTTTTTGAACGATGAATTTGAACACTTTTCTATTCATTAATCTGCTTTTATTTAGAAAATTATACTTTGTGTATTGCAAAATATTTGCATTACATTGAAGTGCACTAAATTAAGGCCACGAACATAAAATCTGTGAAAACTGATGAATTGTGCATTGTGCCATTTTCTGTACATTATTATTTGTCAAGTGAGACTTTTCACTATATTCAACAATATAACAACAAAAACCAGTTAAAAGTTAGTGTACCTAGTTGTGCCATAAATTCTGATGCAATTATAAAAGAGTTCAAATTTTAAAAAATTGAAATTAAATTTTTTTAAAACTAAATTTTCTGAGTGTCAAGCCAATCATTGTGTCCTACAGGGTGTTGCCGAATTCGACTTACAAATTCAGGGGGTGATAGTAGGCAGTATGGGGATGACATATCGGCATAGAACAAGGGGTAGCAAATCGCATTTAGTCGGTGAAAATCGCAAAAATGTAGCCATCGGGGGAACGATGAGCCAGACTAGGGGAGCGGCTAAATAAAAGCGATGATTCAGAACGTTGTGGTATGTTTGAAGAAACCTGCACGTATGCAAATTTCCCTCTTCTCCCAGAGTTGCTGCAGGGGTTAGCGGTCCCTGAGCACCAGAACGTGTGGCTCATGCATGATGGTACACCAGCACATTTCTCGATTGCAGTGCATAACCACCTCCCTGCTACATTCTCTGGAGGTGGTGTGGCCACGGTAGCCAAGTGGTCAAGATATCTGATCATGGCTAGCGTGTCATGAGTTCAAGCCCAGTACCACTGAAGACCCACTGTGTAGGGGAGCGATGCATGCTAAATCTGTTGAGAGCTCAAATGTCCTCCCATTGGTGTGGTGTGGTAGTTAGGAAAGGGGGTGCCAGCTCAGGTGTCGTCCGCATCACTTGACCATGGTTCAAAATTACGCGGACCATCGCCAAAAGCCTTTGTGTAGCTGAACAATGCCACGTTAATATTCACTCACTCACCCGGGAGGTGGTTGCAGATCTGTTGTTTGGCCTCCACGTTCCCTGGACCTCATTCCATCGGATTTTTTTCTTCTGGGGCCACCTGAAATCGTTTGTGTATGAGACGGCCGATGCCTATTGTAGAAGATCTCATGGCACGTATCGCTGTCGCTTTTGTGGACACCGCTAACACATCAGATTTGTTCGAACGCGTCCGACAAGCCTTAGTCCGGCAAAATTACCTGTGCTATGACCTATGCGGCTACAACTTGGAACCATTACTAGGACAATCAATTGTTGTTGCATTTCTGACGTCGAGCTGTGATGCATTGTTCGTATTGTAAACATGCTTTGCGTCTAACAAAAGTATTTCTTACCTCTTATTGCCCCTTTTCATTCCACTAGACGTCACACACTTCAGAATTGTTTTTGCGAATTACTCCGACAAAACGTGGTTTGCTTTACTTAGGCTCTGAAGTTAACAATGGACTAAATTCATGACGGTCACATGATAATATAAACACGTGTTCTACATTGAATTCAAAACGGACAATAAACTATAGCTCGTACTTTTTATTCTATTTGTAAAATTTAAGTAAAATTTCAAATTGCATAAATATGCTCAAGAGTTATAAAAAGAAATTTCTGCAAAAAGATTTTAAAATTAAAGAAAAAAAAAGTCTTGTTTTATACATGTTCTTTTAAATAAAGTGACAAATATATTAATTAAAAAAAAAGTTTCTGTAAAAAGCGTAATCTGGCGTAACAACGAAGTGCATGAACGGTGTGTGTGATTTGCTGAAAATAGATAATTGCATTTAGCGTGACTATGACGTCACATGTGTTTTTGAACTTGATTGGCTAAAAACACGTGGTTTAAAATTATCATGTGATTATGACGTCACGTGAATTTAGTCCATAGGAACGATTGTACTACTGAAATACAGAAGGCAATTACTATGTCTGATGGAATTACGAATCTTAATGGATTACGAAAATATATGAAATCCAGTTTGATCAAAAGAAAAACAAAGGTTCTATTGTATAAGAGTCTTTTAAGATCAGTATTAACTTATGCATGTGAAATTTGATCTATATCTCGACCGGATGAGAACATGATAAATATCTACGATATGAAGATTTTGAGATTTATTTTTGGAGGAATTCAGGAAAGTGGCATATGGCTTAGAAGATCCAATTTCGAGCTCTATCACTCATATAAAGAATAACTTCATCAAAGTACAATGAATTAAATTGGCAGGCCATGTTGTCAGAATGGATGAAGACCACACCACTAAAAAAAGTCTTCAATGCCCAACCGATTGGCCCTCAGAAAAAAGGCTGGCCAAATGTAAGATGGATTGATGACCTAGAAAAAGCTAGTTTTGAGAACTAAAAATTTTAGAACACTAGCAGGAAGAAGGCTGGTCTGGAAAAGGCTTTTTGAGAAGGCTAAGGCCCACCCTGGGCTGTTGAGCCAATGAGGAAGGAAGGAAGGAAACGTGACTTGTGTGGCCCCAAGTTCCTTATCGATTTGTCGTCACCATGTCGCACTACTCTGAATTTGCCGGTCGAATTCGGCAAAACCCTGTATAAAATCCAATACATTCTCTTTCAACCACACCGCTGAATCGTCTTCGAATCATGAGCAGGAGCAGAGCCCTGTTGAAAAGTCCATTCGTTTCTGTTGAACAGGTTCACGTTGAAGGGTTTCACTTTTGGCTCAATGACGGTGTTTTGATGAATTTTTGCTTTGGCACCTATTTTCTGGCAAAAATAATTCTCTGAGACGTATTTATAGCTGACACACACCAAACCATTACGGAAACCAGGTGATAAGCTCTCTCCACTCATTTTTCACTTCCCTTTAGCTTCTTGGGCAATTTTTGCAAAAACATGTTCGTTCTGGTATTTGAAAGTTTTTCTACTGCCGTGCCACATACAAATGATAGGTATTCAATGCTGGCCGCGCAACATGAGTATAACAAAGAAAATACGTTGTAAGACCAAAGCAAAATTGATCAAAATATTAAAACTCATTTTGACTTTTATTTTAATGCCACATTTACCTTTCTATCAAATACACAAAAAAATATTTACATTTATGCATGTTTTACTGAGTGATGGGGCAATTTTAATTTCCTTGCAACCATGATCCAAGACCCTCTCTTTCACATTCTACTTTCAAAAGAAGCATATCGATAGCAAAATTGAAAGAATTGATTGATAAAATTTCCCAATAGATTTTTAGTAATTTGTTTTTTAATTCCGGATGGGCAAAAAGTCCGTAAAAACTTATAAAACCCGGAAAATTAGACAAAATAAAAAGTAGTTTGCATGTGTGGAATCGATAATTCACGAGATTTAAAAAATTCAAAAAATAGCCGATAGGTGGCACTGTTAGAACGACTTTGTTCGAAATATGTAAATGAGACAGGCGATTATAAATACTGATGCTCGTGATCCAGATCCAGTTCTCCGTTGCATGCTAACTAAGGGAACAAGGATGCTGAGTGGAAAAGACAAAGCTTTGTTGATGAAGCCGTTTTACATGGAATTCTTAATCAATGTCCTTACAAATTACATTCTTGCCATAAATTTTTACCGTCGGATACTATAGAGAGAGAAGCATTTGCGATATGTGCTCTCTCCAACATTGAATAAGATTCCTCTTGGGGCTTTAACTTCTTGTGGACAGATGAAGCTCATTTCTCGCTCCATGGTTACATTGATACCATAACTGTCACATCTCGGCGACGTCAAATCCACGAGTGTACACAGAGAAACCACTGCATCCCCCCCAAGTCACATTGTGGTGTATGTTCACAGGATTCTTCATCATCATAGGACACCTCTTCTTTGAAACACAGTGTCCAGTAAATGGGTGGAAAACGATGACAACAAATGCCCGACGTTATTTAACGCTTCTGCGCGAAAAGGGGTTCCACGCTTGCGTTAAAAATGCGCTTTCTGGAGCAACTAGTCACACTGCTAATCCAGTCAAGGAATTCTTGATATAGACGTTCGGGGAAGAAAGAATCATTAACAAACGTTGCAAGTTTCATGGTCTCCCCGGTCTCCCGACCTGACACTAGCAGACTTTTGACTATGTGTATATTTAAAATTCCGGTTGTTCGATCTAGTTCATCCAATCTGTCGGAATTGAAAGAGCTTTTCTTTCACTTATGCACAAAATGCCACCTATCGACTGTTTTTTGAATTATTTTTTTCTTATCTTAGAAAAAAATCTTGTGACTTATCAATGCTAAACCTGCTAACTGTTTATTATATTGTTTAATTTTCTTGGTTTTATAAATGTTTAAAGTTTTTACGGACCTTTTGCCCACCTGGTAGTTGAAATTCTTAGTGCAGTGAATTATGACCGAGCCACTCGTAATGACCTGGTTGGCCACAGGTTAAGTATCACTGGTCTGAGGTCTTCGCTTTTTATGCAACACATTGTTCGTTTTGAGAGATAATAGCCTTTGCTGCGCCATATCCCACAAAAAAACTAACTGTAACTGTTCGTTATAATACGTTCATCTGTTTAGTTAATAGAATCTTCTTTCGACGTGTTCTCACCCTTGACTGCTTTGGCGAGAGTTAGAGCTCACCGAGCGCGGGTGACCGCTTCTAGTACTATCTAGAACGTCGTTGGTCTCAGAAAATATCTTTTTGGCTGGATAACCTTATTTCCAATGGGGCTAGCGGATTGGTATTTACCATTGCAGATCTAGTACGTTCCACGGAAGTGGTTATCACTTTTTAGTGCGGCCCCATATAGGTGTAATACCAATCACCGTAATGTAATTTTGACACCCAGTTTCCTCCCCAGAGCTCTGACAATTCGAAATGGTGCATGGAATTTTAATTTTTCCGAGAGCACTCAAGCCAAACAGGCACTCTAGGGATCTTTAACATGTCACATAATCATAAGACATGGACACTGTCGATTTTCTGCATAGTGAAAATCCACCGTCTTGAGCCGGGGTCGAACCCACAACCTCAGGCGTACAAGGCCAGTGACAAACCAACAATGCCTCCCAGCCAGCAATGAATAACCTTTTGATGTCTAAATGCTTAAGAACTTTAAAACTTCGACGGGCTTATTTATTTTTGATTCAGAGAAAAAAATTGCGTCTCTATGTGTGAAAGCTCTGACGGATTTAGAAGAACATGTGTGAAAGATTAAAAAATTTTGAAATATATTTATATATATATATATTGCAGATGATCTCCAAAGACCGAATTTAAAATCGTTTGCTACGTTCGAGTCATAGCAGACAATCTCAAATTTTTGCATCAGAACTTACCTCACTCCTAGGTAAATGTTAAAAAAAAATTTTTTTTTTATGTCTAAGGATTCACTGAAAATGAAATGATGAATATTTTTTGAATTGTGTTTGAGTACAATAACGCATTTTTTCAAATATTCTATTGATTTTACGGATGATAAAACAACATGTCGAATGAACTGAGGATAATTAATCTGTTTATAGGAAATTGAACGTATGGCATATTTTTTATGTAACTTATTAATTTCATAATATTAATACAAAAACCATTTGTATTTAATAATTCAATTTCTTATCCTCATTCTTATATGGCTAATAATTTTATTTGTTCGAAAATTAATAAGTGAAATCCCCTCGAGATAACACATTGATCTTTACATCTTTAAGTAATACGTCTGTTTCCTCAACTTATCGCGGAATTTTCTGTTAATTGAGATTAAATTATATGTATATAGTATTGATATCACACATTTAAAACGGTCAGCTATAAAAACATACAACACATCTGTCACTTTTGATGCCATTAAATAAAATTCTAAAAAAAAAAGAGTTCTGATAGCACTTTCGATTATGAATAGCGCTTTTAATCTGGGCAATTTACATTTCAAAATCTGATAACCATTTCGTTTTACGCTAGAATAACCAAGTTAAAAGCCTGCACGTGGTGGGGGTTGATCTTTGTATATTCGGTGTTGTGATAATGTTATGATATAAACTGGTTTTTTTCCCTTTTTTTTTTTTTTTTTTGAAAGAATTTATTTCGAGTTTCACTTTGATGAGGTATTAACGTTTTTCATTAGCTAGTGGAATCGTAAGCTCCTGGTGAGAAGTTTTAGGGCACGTTTTTCTTTTCATCTTTGTGTATCTGTGACTAACCCTTGTATTGCGATAACAAACTATTGTTTGAAATCAATCGAATACCCTGATAATATGTTTTGGGTTTGATAGGTAGTAGGTGTAAATGAAAAAATACGCCCTAGCACTGTCTCTAGTCAGCTATGCGGCAAAGATTTTAAGAAAGCAAAAAGTTTAAAAAAGTTGGTGCACAATGTTTATTAGACAGTTCTTCCTAACTTTTGGAATTTTCTTTTCATTTTTTCTTCACTGCTCGTGTCAAGGTAAGAAAACTATTTTGTTGTCTGATCAAATAAAGTGCATTTTGCTTTCATTTCAAAGTAACTTCTTTAAATCGTTTTGAAAGGTGAACAAATGATAAGACAATAAAAGATATAAAATAAAGGTAAATTTAATTTTCCGCTATCAGATTTCTAATTAATTTGTATTAATTTTCACTTTGATTGAAAATATCGGTCCAAATATGCATTCAAAAGTTTGCAGAATATTTATTCAAAAACAAATTTTGTATTTTCCTATAAATTTTAGCGAAATAAACTCCGAAACACGAATGATAATGATTCCTGCCTGCTGTATGGATGGAACATTTAATTTTTCTTCCCTTTCGGAAAGGCATACTATTAGAGTAACTATTATGAATTCATCCACAAAAGTATGAAAATAATTTTAAATTAAATATTACAAACTTTTTTGCTGCATAAAACTTAATTTAAACTATTTTTGTGTGCATTTTACGTGAAATAGTGTTTTTTGTTGTTGTTTTTGAATGAACATAAAAATTATGTTGTTGAATTTTCATTTAAAAGAACAATTTCGTTTTTGAAATTTATTAACTCCTTTAATGGACTAAGTCATCCATCAGAAATTTATGTTTTCTAGTAATATGAATAAATTCGTAAAAAATCAACTAAAAAAGGTTATTGCCAATGAAAATTTTGAAAAAAAAAATCATTAATTTTTATTTTTTTACGTGAGTGCATAATCTCAATAATTCCTTAACAGAGGATATTCGCTTACCATCACAATATGTATATTAATAATAATAATCTATAATCAATGTATTATAGGTTTTTGCTTGGGAATATTATCTCATTAACCCCTTGAAATTTAAAAGACAGAATATTTGTGCATCATTTAATCGATATTCATAAAAATCAATATCGACAATATCAATATGTTCATAATAATCTAGAACATAGGTTCCCACTCTTTTTAGCCCCATAGACCCCTTGACAGGTTTTTCAGTTTGGGGTCGACCCCCACTTACCTAATATTAAATTTGTCCAAATTTATTAACTTAAATGTGTTTTTTTAACAGCTATTTATTTTAAAAGATTAAAATTTTTAACTGTAGTGAAGATAGAAGAGTTAAAAACTTATGAAAACACATGTTAGTTAATTTAATTAGTTAGTTAATTAAATTAAAATTAAATTAATGCATAAAATAACTGTTACATAAAATAACTGAGAGCAACAAACAAAAGCTTTTAGAGGGAGGGAAGAAGCTGGGGATGCAATAATAAATTTTAACATTTGGCATCAATCTTATCAGGTTTTAACACTAAATATATCTCCTCGGTTAATAGTGTCTAGTATTTTCTTCTTTCTTTTTTGTTTTGGACATAGGCAAGCGCACTGAAACTCCTTCTCAATCGGAAAAACAATTAAAAACTTTCTCAAGATATTCCATAATATGGAATAAATAACAGGTATATCTTTTTAAAGCTAAAATTGTTGACATCGTTTCTAAACTTTACTTTAAGATCTTCATTAGTGCATATTCCTAGAGCTTAATTCTTATAATCTGACATTTTTTCCCCCAAAGTGACCATATGAATTCATTATCTACTGCGGTACTACGATAGTCAAAACATTCTCAAACCTAGTTTCAAAATCTAAAAAAAAGGGCATTTAAATGTTGGCGACGTCCAAAATTATGTTCCCTTAGCTTAATTCTGGCAAGAAAGGCTGTATGAAATATGGTCCTTGTTGTAATAAAATTTATGCAGTCGCCTTGTAACTGAAAATTAACCTCATTAAATTTAGTAAATAAATCTGTTAAATATATATATAGGTATGTCTAGTTTCCACTTGATTAAATTTTCTTTTAATATTAGTCGCGTTTGGGTTTTTGAAGAGCCACTATCGCAGACCCCCATTAACACCTTATGAACCCCCAAATTATTTTTTTGCTGTCGGGGACCCCTTGCAGATTGTCATAGACCCCTGGGGGTCTATATAGACCGCTTTGTGAATCACTTAGTATCTTAATATATTATAATAGGCAAAAAAGATAATATTCATAATATAGTTTAAAATTCAATATTTAAAAGAATTTAAATTGTTGGTCAATCTTCTGCAAAATAATTGTCAGATTTAAAAGTCAAATTACTTTAAGTTATGAGAAATATTTAATAATCGTTATTTCAATATTAATCTTGGGGGGAGGGAGGAACGTAAATTAAAACTTAAAAGTGATAGTTTTGGATTGATAAAATTTCTAGTTTTAATGTCTTAACAGTTACGATATTGAAATTCAAATATTTTAACATGAAAATAATGATAATACTTTAGTCTATTTTCAAGCGGAAGAGTTGTTTTTATGGATTAACATTGAATTTTAGTGGAAGTTTTATCAGTGGATAATCATTTTAATATGTTTAAAGTTCTTAAATGCTTTTTTTATCATTTTCGATATTCATTCCATGATTTGGCACGCATCCAACTTGGATTTTTAGATTCACCTTTGATATCCTCATTGTCAATATTTTTTTAAATTTTGTCACATCGTTTTAGTTTCTTTAAACCAAATTTTTAAAAAAAATGCATTCTTTGTTGTTGGGATATAGCACACACTATTTTTTACCTTAGAAATGAATCGGACTGTTGTTTCTTTTCGTAATCAGCAGTAGCGTAACGGAGAACATTTAGCAAAGTCAGGTTTGGGGCCTCCAAGTTGGATTTTACAAAAGGGCGGCAGTCTGGCCCTCCCCGCGGTGCGAGGGTGTACGTTACGCCACTGGTAATCAGCTGGTCATGGTTTCGAACTCGTGACTGACCTCATGTGGTCGAGTCCTAGTGCCAGTAAAGACCCGCCTTGCAGAGATTCAAAGTACTCAAGTTGGCACGTTGTGGAAGTTTGGAGAGTGAGGAGCTAGCTCAAGTATTATCCATCACTTGACTTTGGTTCAAAATTCTGGTCCATTTCCATTAGCCATCGTGTTGATTCAGGTTGTGACGTCAAGGAACAATTAATCAAGCATTTTTTCCCCTTTATGCTATTTTTAAAAAATGAATTTTTCCTGTATCATTAGAAATAAAAAATAACTTAGATTTTATATGTTAATAAATATCGCTTTTTACTTGCGAATGACGCAAAGAATAAACCGAGTCTATGAATTTTTTTAAGGGAAAAAAAATGCTATATATAAGGAGTTATCTATCACTAAAACAAAAATTCTTTTAATCGGTATATTTGTGTTGCTGTTGTTACTTTTGCCACCTGATCGGCAGTAACATCACATCAAGTTCCGCGAAATTCATCAAGGCTGGGGTCTAAATTTTTACGCCTGTTGTCAGCCTAAGCTTTGAGCACTATGCAAGTGGCAATGCGATTTTGTTCAATTCCACACCAATTTTGCGGGAGAACACCCTGGAGGTGGTCAAGGGCCTTCCACCTCTCTTGCTCTTCCACCAACCTCACGAGAGGACTTGCGACTCAACGGCTATTTAGAGTACTCCCATTTGCTGCGAGAAGGGGCACTCTACATTTACAAACATCCATGCCTTCTCCGGGATTCAAACCTAGGCCCTACGGCACAGCAGTCGGCGTCACTAACCACTATATCGGATGGGCGGCAGTTATATTTTTCATTCTTGTCATGGCTCTTTTCTATGTTTATTTTCTCGAAATTAATTTTCACTATTAAGGACTCAATTCCAAAGCGCATGCTTCGGAATTTGTATTCAGTTGAAATGTGCTTGAAGAAATTTCTTATACTTAAAACATTATTTTGAATTGCAAATCTCGTAGAGCTATTTAAATACAGTAATACCTCGAGTGAGTGAATATTAACGTCGCACTGTTTAGCTGTGCGAGGGCTTTTGGTGACGGACCGACGTTTGAACTCTCGACAGATTTAACGTGCATCGCGCCCCTACACGGCTGGTCTTCAGTGGTACTGGGCTCGAACTCATGACACGCTAGCCATGATCCGATGCCTTGACCACTTGGCTACCGTGGTCACAGTAATACCCCGAACTTACGCGATAGGTGGAACTGTGATAACCGCGTAAGTCGGGGAATGATTTAGCATATAAATTATTTTTAGTTGGGACCGAAGAAGAAAGGCAATAAAATAATTTAGGAAAAAAATGCTGAGTAAAAAATTGCAAAATCGCAAACCAAAGTTATTTTAATGTAGAAGTCTGCATAAAATCTAACAAGTAGTCTCAAAGATTTTTTTTTCACCCGTAAAATTTTCTCGTAGTTATTCTTATGTTTTTATTTCTTGTTTTGTTGAAAAAATACGCTCTTTGTTGGAGTATGTGTATTTTCTAAAATTTGTAACCTTTTTTTCAATTTAACCGTGGCCTGTCAACCAACCATCCTTCGATCTTCTGATTGAACTGGGTCTACAGATTCAATGTCATGCTCTTGCTCATGTCTTTCTATGAATTCTTCAATGGTCAGCTCCCGATTGTGGGAATCCAGCAGTTCTTGAATGTCATCACTATTCACTTCTGAATTTATTTACTTGGCAAGATCGATAATTTCAATCACATCACCGATTTCATCAAGCTCTGGCAATGATTTCACCTAAATTTTAATGGTGGTGGTGGTGTTGCTGGGGTAAGACGAATATCGTGACGAGTTTTGAAAATCGTGTAACTCCAAATTCGTGTAAGTAGAGGTGTAATGCCCGTCGGTTCCTGCTTCCCTCTGAAACCCCTTGTCTTCCCTCGGACCCGGCTAGGTGTGTGGGAGAAACTGAATAATCAGTAGACATGATTCACTCTAATTATTTTATTGTCACCAAAATATCAAGCAGACATATTAACAATCTAATTAAGATAGCAGATCAGATAGAAGAGCGTGGAGGTGAGACTCAATAGCCTGAGGATAATAATACGGACCCCCAACTGATGCCACGATAACCTAAACAAGCTCAATATCAACTACGTCGCGCACTTATAAGCTAAACTTCTATTTAAATAAGGATCACGATACCTGTACTTTTTTGAAGTCGTGTCCCACACTGGAGTCTTTGAATGTGATCCTTATCTGGATTTAATTACTGTAGATTGATCCACTTTTAGTAATTTTCAATTGATGAACTCAAAATGCACTTAATCATTCTACGATCCTTCACTCTCCAACTAATTAACTAGCTCCTAAGACTCGCGAATATAGAATTTATGTTTTATACTTAATTTGCATAATCACGCTTTCCTCACTCGGTTAAAGTTGGTTGATAATATTGTTTCCCCTGAAGAATCCCCAAGGGGTTAGTAGAGCCGCGTATAGATCCGTCACAGAGGTATTATTGTATATGTATGAAAAACGGAAGGGCGTGGGTAGCCTAGTGGTTAGAGCATCGGATTACAGACCGGAGAGCCTGGGTTTGATGCCCGATGCCACCAAATACCCTCCGTGTACACACGGAGTACGTGCTCGTTATATCAGCGGGTCCGAAAGTCTGGTGCGTGGTCGCAGATGGAACCACGAGTACAGCGGTTGGCGAATATTTCCCTCCCTTCCAGTTCCGTGCCTAAATTGTGGAGGTGGAGATAGGTGGTGTCGCCATCTATCGTGTAAAAACCGAGCCAAATCGTACTGTCACCTTCATGGGGCTCAAAGCTTAAGCTAACTACAGGCGTAAAATTCTAGCCCTTAGCCGCGATGAATTTCGTGGACCTTGATCTGATGTTACTGTCGATCAGGGGGCATAAGCAACAACAACAACAAAGCGGAAGGTAATTCAAATGAGTTCAGAATGTTTTTCAAACGAAATTGTGTGTACGATGTCTATACACATTAAAGATCATTCATAATGAATTTTTAAATACTCCAATAAAAATTAGAGATTTTAAGGCATCTTTGAGTAGTGTATCTTTTTAGAGGCTATTGTAAATTATACACATTTATGTTTCCATACTTAAGATAGTTCTGATTGCACATGAAATCTAGTAGCGTTAACATTTTTTTTCATGCTTCCTTAATCATTCTGAACCATAATTATTCCAATGCAAGTGCTTGAAGATATTTCATGATTCTGTGTTTCATTAACCGATGGGGTGTCAAATCTGGTGTTGAGTGAGTTCAGAACTTCGAGTTTCGTCGCCAATAACCCTCACGTAGCTTCAGAGGGCGACTTTATGTACAGTCGGTCAATCACCTCATCGTCTGATAATACTTACCAGTAGTAAGTTGAATTTTGATGGGATTAGACAAAAGACAAGTATGTCCTAAGGGTTAAAAGTGTAACATTTTGTTCGTTCTTGGAAAGACCGTTAAACGTTCCTTGATATATTGCTACAGCAAATTTTATGAAGCATAATTCAAAATTTTAGCTGGAGTCATGCATCCAAATAATGATCGAAATATTTTATATTCTAAAGTAGCAATGGATTTGTTCATGTACTTTTTCGTAGAAAAAAAAATCCGAAATATATTCAGTTTGAATATTTTGATAAAGGCACACAATGAAAAATGGAACAACAAAGTAAAAGTCCCTCAAAGAGAAACAAAATGGGAAATATTTGTAAATTAATATCACAGACGGCGAACATTTAGCAGGCGAAGAGAGTTTTGCTTAGGAAGAAAAGAATAGACACAAGAAATATTTCTTAAAATTTATGGTACTTATTTTCCCCCACACATTTTTAAATTTACTTTCACTGTTTCTTGCATTTAGTAACAATTTAATGAAAATTTCCTTGTATGTATAGGATAGAAACTTTTGTACCATTCAAGTGAACTAAGGGAACAATCTGCCAGTTCTTTTTTTTTTTTTAAATGATAACTATGGTTTGACTTACACTGACATTCTGACCCTGATTTCTTTTATCTGCACGTAATTGAAACAATCGAAAATCATCGCGTGATAACACATTCTTCCTGATAAAAGATAAGGCCAATAAAATTGAAACCATGAAAATTACTTTATCACCAAAAAAGAAACCTCTTTTTATATTTAGATGCTTTGTGATAGAAAGTGCAGATAATAGAAAGTTAACAATCCATTGAAGAGAAAACTGAGTAGTTGATACTGTGCTTTTAGTAGTATATTCATTTACAGGACATGATTCTTAATACAGTATTCTTTATCGATTCTCAAGCTGCCATTTTGTCTCTAATAAACTCAAGGTATAATGAAAACGCACTAGTTAATTCCTGTAGAATGAAATTAGGTGAACTTGGGAAGTCTAGAGAAAGCATTGCCCTCCAATGGATTCCCAGCCACTGTAACATTTCTGAAAATGAGAAAGCAGATAGGCTTGCTAAAGCGGGATCTCTCATTTCCCAACCTGATTCTCCCTTGCCTCTGCGTAATATCAAAGGAATCATTTGCAGTATACTGTAAATTTATAGAGCCTCCCTATATGGTGAAGCAGCTGCAGGTAAAAGGTGGAATATCTTGCTTAACGAAAGTTTTAGAGTTCCCATTTCCCTTCCTCAATCTATTGGAGTTGCGTGCTTTCGTCTACTTACTGGGCATGACTACTAGCAAAGACATTTACATCACATTGGAGTAAAGGATTCTGCTTGGTGTTCTCTGTGCAACCAGGGTGAAATGAATGGTGACCACCTCAGACACTGCCCTATTGTTTTAATGTTTTTTGTAGACAACTCTTCGGAGACAAATTTTAATTCTTTTTATGCTTCATCATCATTTTATTGGGCTTCTCGTCGACTAATGGCAGAGAAGCAGAAGACGGGTGTAGGATAAAAAAATTCTTAATACAAGCAAGAACTTTTAAAACAATCATTGATTATTATAATAATTTGAACGATACTGCCTCTGTTTCATTTTTTGATAAACAAATGGTATGCATAAGAGTAGTTGGTATTGATGGCCGCTAGATAAAAGTGAGAGAACAACGTAATAGCAAAAGCGATGAATGAATGTTGTGTATTGTTTTGTTTCTCGTCAGCAGTTTGATGCATGAGAAAAATAAAACCTTTCGAACCCAATAACTACTTAATTTCTCACGGACTAACGGAACCATTGTTGGCTCAGTTGGTTCGACGCGCGAAAATCAACATGCGTCAACAATGTTTTTATTCGACTGCGGTTCGATTCTAATTTCTAAAGAAAATGATCATTGAAAATAGGGAATGAATGATTCGATATCACTAAGTTTTCTACTAAAGTAGCATATGACGTACTCAGAAATTGAAAGCTATCGAGAAATTTAATGTGATCAATTTGAAATGTAGTGAATTTTTGTGAATGAACAGGAATTATGCAGATTGATTTTTGCATATTTGCTACTCAATTTTTGAAGTATCCAGGTGGGAATCATATCCTCTTAAATTATGTATTATCACAGGTATAAAAAATGTTTTTCTGTATAAGAGGTTGCATTTATTGTGTGCATAACCTCTAAAGACAGATGTCAAATGATTGTGATCTCTTACTATTTTATCGCTTTTTAAAAACTTTTAACCGCAAATATGACATTGAGTGCTGCAAGGTTTGTCACATTTAGCCATTGGTAAAATTCTATGCATTTTATCGAGTAATTCAGAACATAATTGTTTCAATTTGTGAAGGAAATTTTCAACTGCATCGTCTCCACAATAATAGTGATGAAAGATTATACGATCATTAAAATCTAAACACAGCATACTATAACTATATGGGACATGTTGTTCTACAGCACATGTAAAACTAGTGCTGGTGCTTGGCATGCTTGCAGTACAAGAAACATTTGTTATTCTTACATTTTATATCTAAAAGAGCTTTTTTGTTTCTTAATTGACACAACCACCTCGATAATTTCCGATATGAATATCGATGTACTGAATTTTTTTTATAACCCAGCCGCTACCATTTTTAATAAAATTTTCGATGCCATTTTTGATTTTAGAAAAAGCGTTGTCAATGGATTTAAAAATTTGATATCTTGAAAGAAATCTTTCTGCTTTAGAACAAAAATAGAAGACTTATGTAACTTCATTTTCTATTTCACGTTTAAAAATTACATTTAAACACAATATTAAGCGTAATCTTAAGGAAACTGAACTATTGATTACATGAAAAATATATGATCGGGAGTCTTTATGCAGGGAATCAGGATCTTCATTGTCAATATAGCTTGATAGCTACGCATGTAGCCTCTAAATGCAGATCTTATGACATTAAACTGCATTGTTGATATATTCAACTAAAAATCAACCAAGAAATTTTTAACGATTATTTTTTAGACGTATTCATGCTGTTTTAGATTTTATGCTCTGAGAAAGAGCACTATAAATGCACATATTTGTAGAAACACCAGGTCTACATTATTATATTCCTGAATTTGTAGGCTGGTCTTTTACATATTCCTGGGGTGCTTCCACAGCCTTTGCTAAAATGGGAAGTTGATCCAGGGCCAAATTAAAGCGGTTTCTTATCTCAGAATCCACAGTTTTAGAGAAGGCAATTTAATAATTTTTACGAAATTCTTTTATTTCCATGCCTATTCCTCGACCTAGGTAAATGGAGTAGGGTTGAATTTTCACTGCGTCGCTAGCCGCAGAGGGCGGACATAAATTTACGTCAAAGCCAGAAGCTGAGGTGTGTGTTTTTTTCTTCTGTTTTTTTCGAGGAAGCATATATTCAACATCATCTTCATCTTCTGAAAATGCTGCTTTTATTTTCTTTCTATCTAAGAATGATAGAGATACCAAATTTTCAGTTTCACTTTACGTAGCAAAGATTACGGGAAAATTTTTTTTTATCTTAATTTTGTCGTAGTCTCTCACTACCCCTATGATTATTAACTCCCCTTTGCACATTATCTAAATTCGGGTATGTTGGATTCATAATTAACAACTACTTAATTAGTAAACCAATATTATTTATTAAAAATCTTTCTTATTATAGAAATACACAAATATTAATCAAACTTTAAGAACAATAAATTACAGTGGAGTGAGATAAGAATTCAATTATGAACGACGGAACACTAACTGAAACTACGGAGAATAACGCATACAATCAAACTAAGCATTTACATCTAATTTATGAAAATAACAAACCTGATATCTTTTTAAGGCAGGATTCTTTAATACTTGATGGATCTAAAGAGCGGCTTCAATCCTTGATATCTTCAGTTCCGTCCGAACCGAATTAATGAACCTTTTCAATAATCTTCCTACGGCGAACCAACTTCACTAGTTAAACTAACCTCTCAGAATCACCTTCTTAATCAACCTCGTAGTTATCTCCTCTATCAAACCACGTAGTCATCCTCATCTCTTCATTTCATTTCTCCCTTTTATATCTTTTTCGAACTCGCTAAACCCGAAACTATCTTGTTTGCATAAGTCACACTTTTGGCTCTCAGCGGGGATTGGTTAAAATAAATACAATCTTAAAGGAATTGAGAGAAGGTTAGTGAAACGCGTAAGCACCCGTCACAACCCCCTCCGAGAAAAAAAGCGTGACTTATTGAAGGTCTAAACGACCTGCAAGAACTCGCTTAATTTACCTAACATCTGAAAAACACTGAACCTGCACAAAACTTTAACTACTCTAGAATGCCTAAAAATACTGAACTTGTAGAAAGTTAACTCACGAACTTTATAATGCCTGAAAACACTGGATCTGCCGAAAATTTTAACTCTCTAAGTTATAAACTTTAATTAAACTAGCACACAGAAATGACTACTTAAAAGGGGTACTCCACTCCAATTTATTGCTCTTGTACAAACATACAATCCCTACAGTGCATCCCATTCGGGCGAAGATCAGGGGAAAACCTTTCCAGGAAAAAACCCTGATCATACACTTTACTTAAGTGCTAATAAATATAAAATTTTACATTAATATCTTCTCACGACATCATTTTCATCGCATCACTATGTTCAGGGACTGCTGCCCTGAAAGGAAACCTTGTCAATTTTTTCTAAAACATGACATTAAATGCACAGAACTTTTATACAACTTCCTTATTGACATAAAATATGGCATACATTATATTATATATATATATAGTTTCATAACAAAATAACCTTCATCAGGTTTCATTTTCAAATAATTCCCAATCAATCGCGCTGCGCTGTTAATGATTTTTGTTAGTAATCCTAATTACGCCGCGCCCAGAAACCAGACATTACTTATACATCTTAATAATTACACACAAAAATATATACATTTTTTACATAGAATATATTACAACAAACAATACAAGTAACCTCACATATAAAGCCTCGTCTTTAATGTGTAGCAAAACAATTGCAATTCAACGAAATGTTTTTCCACAATTTGGAAAAAAATTAAATACAAAAGGTTTTTCAACCGATATGAAAATACACACAACGCAGCAACTTTTGTAGGTTAATTTTACAAAAAAAAAAAAATAGACTAGCCCACATAGAAAATACTCCGAATTGTCTGTCAGAGGAAAAATAAACAAATTAGAATTATACAACCTGGCTAGTCTTTAGATCCAATCTGCATAGGCTTTGTCTCCAACCATGGCCTCTGTGCTGGATGACCTTGTCCTAGGGTTGTCCTCTCTGCGCTCCCACCTTCTGGGTCTCCTCTTCCATCGAGTCCGTTGAAGTTGATATGCTCCTGCAGAGGCGTTGTTTTCATTTGTGAGAACTGGAACTTGGCTGTTGTCCACTCGACGTCGGCTCCGAAGATTGTATGGACAGCTCCTTTCCTGATGAGGTCTGTTGTACTTGAATCTGTGGGATGGTCCTGGAACTGCTCTTTCAGAACTATTTTCTTCCACCTTTCTATACCGCTTTCTGGAGGGGCGAGACGGCATTGACGAGGAAATCTTTCTCTTATCTCGTGATACTTGGGCCTCTAGTCTCTTCTTCTTTTGAATATTATCTCTCCAAGAGTCTGGTCTTCCTCTTTTCTCTCTTTCAGTCCAATAGGGTCTTTTTTTCCTGAAATTATACACGTCACCCCCCGAAGAAACAGAAGATTCCGTCCGTCCACGTTCTTTTCTCACCTCCACTCCATCGCGTCTATTCGTAACTACATCTCTACTACCATTTAAATTTCTTGATTTCGATCCTCTACGACAACCCCCATCACTCTCCGATTGCACCAATCTCGACTGTCCATCATCCGACCTGACTGATGCCACTGCACCATGATCACTACTATTGTCACTTTCCGACTCGGCAACACTGTCTTCTCTTTGATGGTAAATTCTCACCTGGTCCACATGAAGCGTTATTCTTTTACCAAATTTTAATATTACTAAATTATTATTATTTTTTACACTCAGAACTTTATATGGGCCCTCAAACTTTGGCATAAATTTACCTACTATTTTCTTACATGTCGAACTTAACGGGTGAGTTTGAACTAATACTAGATCATCAACTTTCACATTATTTTCACGCCTCTTTTTATTATAATATTTCGCCCACTTCTCTTGCTGGCGCTTTGTATGAGAATTCTAGCCTCCTCAAACAACCTTTCTATGTTCCCACAAACTAAATCTGATCCATCAGTTACCATAACAAAATTCTGAAATGGAAGATTAAATTTCGACCTAATAATAATTCCGCCGGTGTTTTACCCGATGTCTCATGTACTGCTGTCCTAATAGCATAACCGAACTCTTGCAGAAATTGATCCCAGTTAGTGTGATTATCCGCGAAAAACTCGAAATCATTTTTAAAAGAGTGCGATTAACTCTTTCTGTTTGATTAGCTTGTGGACGATATATCACAGTTTTAACGTGTTTTATGTTCAACCTGCGACATACTTGCTCAAAAACTTCGGATATCATTTGGGGGCCGTTATCGGTGACTAATTTTACAGGAGCTCCATAACGCGCAATATAATTCTCAAAAAATGCATTGACAATTGCTTTAGCCGAAGCTTTCCTTAAGGGAATTATTTCAACCCATTTAGAAAAATTATCTGTAATTACTAAAATAAATCTATAGCGTTCTGGACTAGTTGCAGGGTATGGGCCTAACAAATCTAAAGATACGATTTCATTCGGAAAATTCGTCACTATCGAAATTAATTGACCAGCTGGAAATCCGTTTTTATAAATGACTTTTTGGCATTGGTCGCAGGTTGCTACATATTTATAAATGTATTTCCTCATGTACGGGAAATAACACGCGTCTTTTAATTTTAAGTAGGTTTTCTTTTTGCCTAAATGGCCTGCCATCGGCGAGTCATGGAATTCTCGCATAACATCTTTACGTAATGTTTTAGGTATAAATACCCTTAATTCACCTAGTGTGGTTGTATATTTTGCATAATATAGCAATCCGTCAACGATTTTAAAGTCATTGGACCAATTTCTACAGATTGATTCATTAATGGAACTATCGTCCGGATTTTCTAGAAACTTCAAGATATGACCTAGCTCCGGGTCATTTCTCTGTTCCTCTCTCAACTGTTCTCTAAATGATAATACTAACGATCTAATCATCGCACAAGACACCTTTGGTTCCTCATTACTTTCTAACGGGTTTCTAGACAACATATCAGCCACTAAATTTTGCGTACCTGGGCGATGTTCCCATTCTACATTAAATTTCGCCAACTTTTGTTTTTGTCCTGCCTTTAACTTAGTCTTTAATCAATCTATCCGTACCGGTTCGTCCGAAATTGCCAATTTCTCAATTTGCGAATCCGGAATGATTAACGATTTTTTAACAAAATCAAAAGTAATCTCTGCATGTGACATAAAATCAACACCTATGATGCATGGATCTTGCATCTCAGCAATCACATGAAATTTCCACAACTTCGAAAATTCTCTTATTTTAATTCTCAACTCAACTGTGCCTAAATTTCTGCATTGTGACCCTTGAGCTGTAACTACTTCAGCTAACGATTTTTTAATAGGACAGAAAGAAAAATATGACCGGTACGTTTTTTCTGAAATAAATGACTTTTCCGCACCTGTATCCCAGAGCGCTTTTAGAAATGTATCATGCAAAAGAATCGGCACATACACCGACTGGTGTATCGCAATGAATTAATTTTAATTCTAATAGGAGGATTTGACTTAACTAGCGATCGTTTACCTCCCGCAACACGATCGCTTAGAAGTTTAAATTGGCATTTCTTTGCCTTTCGCTGTTGCAATCAACACGCCTCCAATTCTGCTTTGCTGAATCATCATTAGGACCCTTCCTAACCACTATCCTATGGTTCTGATACCGGTCTGTTCTCTGATTTGGCTGATTGTAGCGATTTCCTCCCTCGAATCCTTGATTTTGATAATTACGACGAGAAAAATTATTCACACCACTGCCTAGTCCTCTTTGATCATTTTGACTGTTTCCGACCCCAGTATCTCTCCAATTTCTATAATTCCTTCTTTCCTCAGGATTCCTACTCACATCCCAACTTCGTCTAGCAAAATTATTACTCGAACCCTGGTTTTCCCTGCAGCTATGACGTTCCTCATACCGGTCTACCAACTCTATCAATTGAGCTTTCGTTGTGGGGTTTCGAACTTCTAAATTATCCATTATTTGGGGTTCTAGTCGCATTACTATGTGATCGATCAATTTTATCTCATCATAATTCAAATCCAAAGTTTTATGTATTTTTAATAGCTGAAAAATAAAGTCTGACGGGGCTTGACCTCTCCGTTGTTTTGATGAAAAAAACTGAGCTTCTAGCTCTGATTTATTCCGTATTACCGGAAAACTATCTGACAATTTCTTTTTAAGTGTTGCAAATGCAGTCGCTTCTTCATTTACACACTTGAAGCCTATCACTTCAAACCAGTCTAACGCTCTCCCAATTAAATGACCTTTTAAATACGCACATGATAGATTCGCCGGTATTTCATAGTAGGCTATATTGTCATCGATATTGGAAATAAACTCAGACACATTTTCTTTACCCGAAAAAAATAATTCCGGCAAAACTCTAAATCCTGCACCTGCTCTTAATTCCGGTATTTCGTTTGGGCGCCTGTGTCGTAGTCTCTCACTACCCCTATGATTATTAACTCCCCTTTGCACATTATCTAAATTCGGGTATGTTGGATTCATAATTAACAACTACTTAATTAATAAACCAATATTATTTATTAAAATCTTTCTTTTTATAGAAATACACAAATATTAATCAAACTTTAAGAACAACAAATTACAGTGGAGTGAGATAAGAATTCAATTATGAACGACGGAACACTAACTGAAACTACGGAGAATAACGCATACAATCAAACTACGCATTTATATCTAATTTATGAAAATAACAGACCTGATATATTTTTAAGGCAGGATTCTTTAATACTTGATGGATCTAAAGAGCGGCTTCAATCCTTGATATCTTCAGTTCCGTCCGAACCGAATTAATAAACCTTTTTCAATAATATTCCTACGGCGAACCAACTTCACTAGTTAAACTAACCTCTCAGAATCACCTTCTTAATCAACCTCGTAGTTATCTCCTCTATCAAACCACGTAGTCATCCTCATCTCTTCATTTCATTTCTCCCTTTTATATCTTTTTCGAACTCGCTAAACCCGAAACTATCTTGTTTGCATAAGTCACACTTTTGGCTCTCAGCGAGGATTGGTTAAAATAAATACAATCTTAAAGGAATTGAGAGAAGGTTAGTGAAACGCGTAAGCACCCGTCACAATTTAACTGTTAACATGAACAACGCAAATTCGAAAAAGGAAAAATTAATTTTTTACTACAAAGAGAATAGAAAACATGCATACCCTCTTTAGATGCCATCTTGAGATGATTCTCTGTGCAGAAGGGCTGTTGATTTGTGACTGATTTGAGTTTTCGATTAAGCTGCTTATATACTAATGTATCACCTTGAGCTAACATCTACTTTGTACGCACTTCACTTCATGGGATGATTGTTTTGCAAAATCGCATTCGGTGAAGGATAAATGTGTCATAAAATTATTTATCAATAGAAAAATTGAAGGTTGTTCCGTTCTCATATTTCAAGATATGTGTTTCCACTTTATAACAATGTTGCTAGTTTTTCTAATAAAAAACACAAGGACAGGGAAGAAACGCAAAATAACATTCAGACAAAAATAATGAAATCTGAGATAAGAAAGAAGTATTGCTTTTATTGAGTATTCTTAGAAAAGTTGTAACATGAAAAATATTATACATTCATTGGAAGATTACAAAACACAAAATGCAATTAATGAAAGTTTACACACATCTAAAATCTATCCAAACTTCATAAACACTATAGATAATCATATATAAAATGCTTAAAAACTCTAAATGTACATTTTCTTTGTCACCGATTACAAAAGTTCTCTGAAGCTTTGCAGTGAACATATTTCTTGGGTACATGCGTAAGTATTGTCACAAAGTGAATTTTACATCAAGATCTGCAATCAAATGCTTGTCAACAGTTCATGGAAGGACTGTTGTGGAGTTCTCTGCCAATATCATTGTTGTTCAGAACCTTAAAGTAGGCGACTTTCATTCTGCAATCCGACTCCACTGTATCCATAGGATGAGCATTCGCTGCTTGGATGCTGGACATCATATTTTCGTAAAGAGAATCAGTGAAGCAATGGACCACATAACCGTTAGTCGATCCAGTGCGCTTCAAGTACATGAAACCGTATCTCGGTTCGGGAGCCATCATTCCTGCTGAATAACTGATAGCAATTATGAGAGTTTCACAGTTCATTTTTCTCTTTTATATACTCAGATTTTCAAATGACCTCCAAAACATGTTGAAACTTGAATTGATACAAACATTGGCTAAATTATTTTTTGACATATGTCTAAACATGATAATGCTTGAAATTATATGCTTGACAAGTTTGCTGGGAATATGGTGAAAAGCAACAATTTTGTAAACGAAATTGGTGAGCCACAAATTGTTTAACAAACTTTTCGTTATGCTCAATATTGTCAGAATCAAGGAGAGATAAGGATTGCTTTCGCACAAAATTGTGCAGGAAATAGAGGCAAAATTGACCACAAGTCAGCGAGACAAAGCTTTGAAATCGATACTGGTTCCATTTGAATAATTGGAATTATTTTTTATGAAGTGTAAAATATTGTTATTGTTAGGGATTGAGCCGTAACTACAAAAATAATAACATGTATTGTTTCTAAAAGCTATAGCAACCCAATGACTGCCAGGTTTTCGTTTAGAATCTAAGTTCACAGTAAAACATGAATAGCTACCTAGTGTTTGAGGCAATTCATCTGAAGCGTAAACACCTCCGAATTTGGAGCGAAGAAGGAGATCGCTGCATGCAAGCCTGCAGAGAGATATACTGTCCATCTTAATAATCTGTGAAAATACTGCTATTTTTGTCGATCTCTATAACATTTCGATACTCTGAAAACACTATTAAATTAACTGTTTCCGGTAGCGCTTTACTAAACTTTAAATCTATTGTTAAATTGCCATTGCGGGAAATACTCTTGTGCATTCCGTCAGCGCTGAGATCAGGTGTTAAATCTAGAGCGAACAAAGTATACCAATCCTTATATTCACTGAAACTGATATTAATGTCCTGATCCTTATGGTACCGACCTAAATCAGTGAATAGACTCATATAACATCTGCTGTAACAGTTAGAACCATCAAATTTCGGTTGAAAGGGTTTTGATGGAATCATTCGATTTCGTTCTAATACACAAAGGTATGTTGAGTCATAATGCTTAAAATTGAATGGATTCTTTGGGAAATCACCATTGAATGCATTATTAGAAACCATACCCATTATAAGTCGTGTCGGTAACTGTCCAATGAATGCATTTGGAATAGTTATGGATTGCATTCCTGAAGAAAGGGCGAAGGACTTCACTTCTGTCCGACGAATTGGCATTTTAATCGCCCCGTTCCCTAGTGCTGTTTCATGACCGATCATGATCGATGGTGCTACTTTCACTTTACTAACAAATAACGACGCATGTTGTATAACCATTTTAAAATCGTGCGTAGCTGACATCATTGTGAAAGAATCTTTATTTCTTTCTAATTTAATGCGTAGATTCACTGAATTTATAAGAAATTTGCTCTGATTACCTAGGTCGAAATGTAATGGACCTATCAAGTCCATTAATTTGCTATCTTTACAGATGTTATACCTGGTTTGATAACCAGAATTTACATTATCAGCCACATTAGTGAGTTCTACCAAATCATGCTTGGAAGCAGTGTCTTTGTAGAAAAGCCCTGCTGTGAGCGTCGATTCCTGGACAGTTCGCGGTGAAAGCAAAGCATCGAAAATGCATCTGTAAGCATAGTTTGCTTGTGAAGAAACTTGCTTATCATTTAGTGTCACTGAACATTCAGAAAATAAGGTGTTGAGTAGGTAGTTGATAGGTGTGACTTGGTCTGGTGTGCTAATTGCTGCTCCACTTTTCTTTTTTATTTTCACTTGGACTTGCAACAATGTATGACTCAAATCGATGTAATTATCCCCAGTGCCACTTACGTAAAATTCTATAGGTGTCTTATCACTCAGAGATGCCACGGGAAAAATTTCAGTGTATGAACTTTCTTCAGTCGAGAGCTGAATAGGATTGACTTCGAAAAGGTCGTAAGCATTGGAAACACAAGCACACGCTCGCGAATCCATATTTAGGAGAATATGTCTTCTTTTAATTTCTTGCGACTTCGCTTGACGCGTTGCGAATGATTTTTATTATAGGATCTCTTTCTTTTTATACCCGAGCCACTCTGGATTTTATGAAGAAAGTCATCTTTTTTAATCTGTTTGGATGTTTCACGAAATCGCGATCTCGCAGTCTTTCAAAGACGAACCTGAAGCAACATCTGTCATTACCTTTGAGCCTGCACTTAGGATATGTTTTCCGAGATATTTTCCTGCTTTC
>BMAO01031253.1:0-30525 GCA_019973975.1 Trichonephila clavata
CTTGTAGCGCCAATTGCAACTTCAGAACCATTCCTGGGGCTGGTGATATGTATGTTCGTAAGTAATCCCGCTTATGTTCCATTGGATTTCGAGATTCGGTACTTCCTTTCTTCCTCCAAATTGCACGTATTTGATATGTCCTGCCGGTGAATTTACAGCAACACATGAAAACATCGTCTCCGTTAAGACAATAAAACTTGTCAAATCACCAATGAGCAGGCTCTGGACCACGTAAAGTGGGATATTGGTTGTACGTAGAATATTGTTTGTTTCTTGGGATTTCTACCCGGTTATTTTTTTCGTCGCTCAGATAAGACCAGCCATCCACCTCAATCGTTTCACTTAGACGTTCCCTTTTTAATCCCTTGAAATTTTTTCTTGTTGTTTAAAATGTCCTCGAATGCTTTGAAAAGTTGTTGGGAAATACCCCGCATACCAATATCACATTAGCCAGACTTCAACATGCCTTTATCTTCCGAATGAGTCGATCGTGGTACAGTCCATCCAGGTATTATCTAAAGGATTGCTTATTGGACATATCACACTAAATCAAAATCCATCGTCATTTAAACTGATGGGTATCGAGCAATAGTTTTCTCAGAAATGCCGAGTGTCCCCTGTTAGTGTGTTTTAAACCCTTCCGACAAACCATTCTACCACTATTTGAAGCTGCATACCCACATAAGTTCTAAGAACCTGACTCTAGTTGATCTCCCAAAATATTCCGCCATCCGTCCTAATCCTACTGGTACAGCCAACTCTCGCTAATTCAAACCTTAGATAATACGAACCTCTCACTAATTCGAAGTATATGCTCAGCCCTTATAAAAACTCTTGATATTTCGAACTACACAACGCGTTTTGGTACACTCAATATTTCGAATTAAAGACTGCTGCCGGCCAGACTACAACAAGCTATAATTCGAAGTTATCTTATATAGCTCTCGACTATTTGAATACTCAATATCATGTAGAACCCTGTAGGAAACAGATTGGACCTTACATGTTTTGTGTTGTATTGTCTCTTTGTGTCTCCCATGTAACGCAGTCCCTTTGATGACCATTTGTCTGCCATCCCTTCTTTTTGTTTCCCGGTTCCTGAAGCAAAAATACACTTTTATTAATCTACTTCTTCAAGGGAACAACGGACCTGCTGCACTTGTTGTCAGCCATCCATAAATTTGTTTAACAATTGGCCTTTCTAGACATTTGTTCAGAAAAGATGGCCCGCTATTGCGAAGAAAAGATGCTTAGGATTGTATATTTTGCGTCTGAGTGGCATGACAACTTATGACTCATCTGTTCGGCTTATGGCATGCGGCACCAAATAGAGCATGGGCTGGACTGAGTCCTGCCATGAAGAAACAACGGTGTTGGCTCTGAGGGAACTGGTAGCAGATTTAACAGATTTTTAAAGATAACAGCTTTTTTTCCTTCAAAGAAGATTAAATATGTATAGTGTGTATAATTTTAATATTTCTTTTAATACATAAATATATTCTTTTAATACAGAAGACATTTAACTTCTGCATACTATTTGAACTGCATATAATATGTACTTTTTAAAAAATAGTTTGAAATAAATCTATACGTATGAACAATTGTTGTTTTATTACATTGTTTCAAATTTAAATGTGTTAGAAAAAAATTTCTGTTCGTGTACTTTAGGATCGTTTTACTACCCTCTTGATAATTCGAAGTTTTTCATCGGTCCCTCCAACTTCCAGTTATCGAGGTCGACTGTAATCTAATTTCTCAACTTCGCCAGTAAAATTTTCAAACCTGTGTATTACAATTCAAGAAGAAGAATTCAAATTTTAATGTAATATGAGGAAGTATATGTATATGTTTGACTTGAAAATCAATATTTAAAGAACGATAGAACTGTAAACATTATATCAACATTTTTTTCAGAAGAAACAGGAAACATTTATTACAATAAAAAATTTGTTCTTCAGCCACGTGTTATAATCTCATTAGTTATGCTTTATAACTATGCGTTATATTAATAAATAATTTTACAAATTTTGATAAAGCCATTTGAAATAGAGTAGAGCTCTGATTTACTGAGCTTCTATTTAACGACCGTTTCTTTTTCTTTGATTAGAATGAAGGCAAAACACCCTTCTTTAACGAATAAGAGTCCCAAATTCACGAATTATTTTACCAGCCGATTTTTTTTTGTTGGTTTGAGATTAAAAAACTGAATTGCCTTAAAACGACATACATTATTTAACTCGGACCGAAAAATGTTTTTCTTCAAAGCAGTAAATTTTCAAGGAAGACCTTTTATTAGACCTCACAGAAATAGATGATTCATGAGAGTAACTTTTTATGTGAGCTTCGAATTTATCAGGGAATTTTCTTTTCTTATCTCATGTCACTCTTCAACGCAGGGAATATTTTAAGAGTTCTTACGATTTGCTCTCTTTATTGTGTTCAGTTAAGTAATGATGTTTATTATACATACGGTTTTGTGGATTTTTTTTTTAAATTTGAAGTTTAGAAGATTGTTGAAAACTAAAAGTTTTTCTTTGAGTGAAAACTTAAACATTGTTTTCATGATTCCGACAATAATATTGAACCAAAAAAATGCTTTTGCAAAGCATCTTAAAAATTCAACACCGCTATTAGCTACAATTATTAAATTGAGAGTTGAAGTTGAAAATAATTCTGCTGAATGTGATAAAATATCCATTGAAAATCATTAAATTTGTTATATTTCCGATTGTTTATATTGTCTAGAAACTGTAAAAAAACATTCCTTTTGCAACATGAAGTATATGACGCAATATTTTCTACTCCGCGTATATTCGAAAACGAAAGCTCTCGAGTCTGGAATAAAAAATAGTGTCAATCAACTACATTCAGTATTTTGAAATTTCTAATCAACCCACCACTAGGCGCGCTTCAAAAAGTTCCAACTATAGGCTCGTGGCATCTCTTAGATGCCTCTCCTCATTCTTATGTTTGAAGATGATCTAATTATTTTACTGGTAAGATTTTACATCAAACTATATTTGACATAAAATAATATTTAAAATACAATCAGAAATAGAGAAAAATTTATACGAAAAAAAATATAATGGTTATTTATCACTGTGCCACCACTGCTTACATTTTAGGATGTTTTGCTGTAGTCTTCACAAATCAGCTTACAATTTTCAAGGCATGCATTTTTTTTGTATAAAACATAAAATAATAATAATAATCTTTTTTTTATGTCCTGACAAGGGGGAACAATATCATATCCAAGTTCCTGGTGATGCTTCTCTTGGTTTTTCGTCTCGAATGGAGTGTTGTGTATCAAATATTTCTTCAATCATGAGTCAAATAGTACGAGTGAGGTAAATGCTGCACTCTGACCGCCTTCACAGGTGCTATTTTAAAAGCTCGTGACCTATTTTTCATAGGTTTTTGGATGATTAAGTGGTTTCTTAATAAATCGGCAATGGTAATTTTAGCTGCTGTATTTATGAAAGAGTGTAATTTGTTTCTATGGATGTGCTTTGAGTATTTGCTTATTACAGAATTTCCAAAAGTATGTGCGAGCAATTTGTGATTTTTACAACCAATATTATAAATAACTTCAAATTGAAGAGGAAAAAACTGCTCTAATTGAATTCATAAATTGGCGTCAAAATTAATCCGGAAGAATTCGGGCACTCCATATTGATGCTCGTGATCGCGTAGGATGACGAAGTCACTCTAATCCTTTTTTAAAATTACTTTTAATGTACGCGATAAAAGTCATATAATTCCAGTGAATCATTTAATCAAGAGAAAGTCTACTTACCTACTTTAGAGGAATTTTCAATTTCATTTGATAATTTGATAAAAATCAAATTAAACTAAACAAAGATGTTTCAAATAAGCGTAAATTTAATAAAGGATACAAATCACAGACACTTTTCGCTAATCTTACAGGGATCATATTTGTGTGTGTGCTGGCAAAACTGTCATATTTTATTCACGTCATTGTAGTTTTATTATCCTTAGATGACCGACAAATAGCATGTTGAACTTTTTTGCTTGTGTCTTTTTGACAGGGTGCAGTGTGTTTTATGGTACATTTCTGGCTTCACACCTTTTTTTGATGATTAGGTAGCATTTAAAATTATTCCTTTCAACTTTAACGTTTCATTTTCATCATTTTTATCAAATACATCTTCACTATCGTGATTAATTTCCATTCTTTCAAAAGATTCTTCCCTTGCTTGATCAATTTCTTTAGTCGAAATTTCAATTTCATCCAATAGATATCACATATGCCAATTTCTTTATATAAATATATATCCAGTCCATTTACATTGATAAGCCATAATGAGTCATACAGCACAACAAACAAAACCATTAAGTCATTCGCGAAGAAAAAATGTAGCCTGTCTATAGAAAATGATTTAGAACAAAAGTGGGAGGTTTAGTCTCCCCAAGTAACTTAAGATTGTAAAAAACGTTTACCAATCCCATAAAAGATGAATATATGTGATGAGTACATTTTAGCTCCCATATATTAGGACCTTGACAAGGACATTGGTATGGAACAGTTTTCGTAGAATACAAAATTTCCTAAACTTGGGGTGATTTTACCCCATGCGATCTGTCCCGGGTTAATTTTAAAATATAAAAAAAAAAATTGATCAGTTATTCATTAAGACATTTTCTCATTTTTCTTTAAATTATGAAGTTTGATAATAAAGCTGAAATAGTTTTTATATTTTGTAAAATATATGGCCAGTTTAATAAATTTAATTTTTTTAAAAAAATGCATACAAATAGTTAGTTTTTTAAAATAATTTATATTAGCAATTTACATATGTTCATGTAAAATTAAATTTATATCAATACATGTACACTGCAAATCCCAAAGGAACTTAATAAATTATTTTGTATGTTCTTAGAGTAAAAAAAAACAAAAAAAAACACCTAATTCATCATGTTTGGAAGGTGAGTTGAAATGTTCATCTAAAATAAAATATCTTATTTCGGCTATTTTTTTCTAACATTTACTTTTAATCATCACTGTTAAGCAGAATTTTTTAAATGAAACTCAACGGATATAAATGTTCCTATGTATTAAATTACCGTTATTTGAACACAAATTAAAATAATTAAAATCTCTTTTAATAATTTCGTTAAGTTCAAAAACAAGATAATTTACATATGTTTGACAAGAAAAATGAGCTGTGAGGCAAATTATTCTGAAGAGTGTGTTTAAGCTCTGAAAGGGTTGCCTCGTAATTAGTTTAATCAAAGAGTACATATTTCATTAAAATATTTCTGTCAAAGGTATTTGTTAAATACATTTTTTGTTGCGAGAGTAAATAAAGACAGATCTTTTAAGAGTAACGTTGATGATTCACCAAGTCAGAACGATTTCATAAAGCTTGCTTTAATTCCCGTTTGCTCCCTCATATATTATTTCTTTATTTATAAATGAAACATCAAGAAGTCATGAAATAAATTAGAAGGACAAGGCTAGATCTACAATCGATGATTAAGCGAGTATCCTTAGCAACATTTTAAAATATCATTTTTTCTTAAAAAAATTATTTTCCGTGTTATAAAAGTTATATCAGTATTATTCTTTTCTTTCTTCATTTGCAGAATCACTGTTACATTTTTTCCAACAATGTGTCTGATAAAGGAGGGCAGGGGGGGGGGGGTAGAAAATAGTTTCTATAGAACAAGAAGGGTTACGGAAGTGGTAACTATTTCCTACCGAAGCACGAGCTTATAATTAGATGTTACTTTAAATGGCAATGTAGAGAATAGTTGAAATTGTTTTGAGTTTTAAAAAGAAAAAGAAAAAAATGGGAATAGAGAGAGTTGCTAGAGAAATGAGAAGATAGATACTAAATGAACGGGGTGCATAGTAAAAATATATAAATTGGTATTTCGTTTTAGTGGTATAAAGACAAGAAATAAATGAATGATTGAAACGGAATATCACATTTATGAAAACTATGTGCATTTTTAGTATATAGAAAGAATCGGTGGGATAATTGCTTTCCACAAAATCTCAGCATATTAACGTTTCAATCTAAGGCATTCAAAATAGTTTGAGACAAAAATTTCCTTAAAAAAAGATCACAAAATAGTTATGTTATGTCATCCTTGATTAGTTGAAATTTAGATTGCAAAACTAATATTCATCTTAAAAAAACAACCTGAATTTTATCTTGAAATAAATAACTAAGAAACACTTAACTTTTGGAGTAAAAAATATTTAACTGCATATTCTATAAGTAGATGGTACTATGTACATACATATTATTCTAAAACAGTTTTATAAGGTATACAATTATTTTACAATTTTTAAATAATGTAGGCTGTAAAAGAGGAATGCCTATTATAAAGCCATTATCCCACATCTTTCGGCATAAAGTCTATAATAAAAACTCCAAATAGCTAATAGCTTCGATTTTTCATTGTATTGCTTACATATATTTTTTTTTAAAAAAATGAGTAAATTTAATATTGTTGGTGCAAAATATATTTTTGTAATTCTACGTAAAACAGACTTCTCCTCTTTTAAGTAAATGTGAGAAAAAGTACATCACGCATATCGAATCCCATGTTTTCTTCAAAAAATGTTACTTTTAAAAGATTTCGCAAATCAAAAATATTCATTTTTATTATGATTTATGAAAACTATATGATTAATAATTCTATCATTAAGGGTACACAGGGCCATTTATCAACAAAAAAAAAATAGAGACAATAGCAGTAAAAAATAATTTACGTTTTATATGTAGTTTATATTTCTTAGCTGATAAAGTGAAAACACTAGCTTCATATTTCCTACCATGCAATAGAACTTCTCTCTGACAACAGCTAAAAATTTTAATTTCCTAGCTTCAAACTTTTTTTCTTAAAAAAAGCGAAAAACCAAGATAAGAATAAATATTTATCTTATATAAATAACTTAGGCACTTCAACAGCACCGGCAATTTCGTTTAGTTTTAAAATAGTATAATTTTGTTTATTAACAAGCAAATGAAATTTTCTTAGTAACAATTTAGGATGGGCTCCAATCAACACTGAACATCTAAATCACTTCCTGTGAATTCCAATACAGTTTCCCACTCTCCTTTAATATACTGCCATATTTCAGTAAATCAAAATTTAGGCAGCCCACGTGACCAGAGCAATGTCTAGTAATAAAATATTCACTACCACTATCATAGTACCTCCAAAACAAAATTTTATGTCATTTTCTTCTCTTTTTTTCAGGAGTGTTAAAGTAATGGACGCGTTCAAGTTGTGGTGCCACGTCTTTATTGAAAACAGAAATTGAAAATGTGGAACAACATAGAATAGAGTATTGACACATTCTGTGACGAATGTGCTAAATGACATGTAGCGACAAATGACTGAAACATACTTTTGGAATGACCATTGACCAATTTTTTCTGAATCCCTGGATTATTCAATCACCTTTATAAAAAGATGAAATAAGTATGTGCAGGCATATAAATAAGTAATTTGAGTTAAACTCTCTTTCCAGAGATTTGAAGAAATTAACTCTCTTTCTATAGAATTGATTTCTTACATTTTACTTCAAGTATACCTTAGAGTTGAAAATTTCATGTCCATTTGTGTTATTATTTGACGAAAATTTTTAAAAAAATCTGGTCAAAAAAAATTTGCTATTTCAAATTCATTGTCAGATTGTGTGTCTCCTCAATTTAAGCATACAGTTTTTTGCATAATTTAATAAGCCATATTTGTATTTATGAATTTTTCAATCTGCATGCATACTCAGAGAATGTGCAAAATTTAAAATTAAACTATTACAATTACTGAATAATAACTACTAGTTTCTACTTTTTCTTATCGTTTCTAAATAACAAAAATTTTTATACGAAGGACCGAAATGCATTTTATTTTAATAAATGATCCATGAAGATTAGATGAAATATATATTCTTCAAAACAATATTTATTCAATAATCTCTTTTAAACAATGCACTTGAACTAAACAAAATAATCATAATACATTTTAAAGCCAAAAATGTATTATGATTTAAACACAGTTGAAGAGGTCCTTAAAGTTGCTTTCCTGTCTTCCTTATGTAAGCAGAAAAATCGAAAAATATCCAATTATTTCAGGGGAAAAAATTTAAAAATTTGGAAGAATTTCTTCTGGATAACAGAAGCATAAATTTATAAATTTCTGTAGCATAATTAATTTATGCAATGCACATTGAACTAAAATTTAAACCAACAATGAAAATGGGCTTGTTAAATTTATATCTATTAGAAAAGAAAACAATAAACTTTTTCAGAAGCAACATAAAGAGCGTTGCACAAGCTCTAAATAGGAATAGTATCTCCACTTTGTAGTTCGTTTACATCGTTTACTTCATGAATAAATGAGAGTTAATTCGCCGAACTAATTAGGGGAGCAAGATTAGACTTGAAATGTATAGTATACTCGGGGAATACCATAAATACCATTTTTCAACTGCAGTTTATCCTTTTTTGCTGTATTCAGTAGATTTTTTTCGTTTATTTTCGTTTTTATTAAGTGTAAGATCGAAATATATTTCTCTTTTTCATTTTCTAAGTCAATTTCACTTTTTTAGAGAAATGTCTGTAGATGGCAGCTAGTGAATAATTACTTCTCTTAGAATAAGGGGAAGAAAACGGAACTAATGACTATTTCCTACCCAAGTAGAAGCTTATAATTTGCTGTTACTTTAATTCCAAATAGAAAAAGAAAATGAATCGCATTACGTGACTTTAAGACAGGGAAAATTATGTCTTGTTGCTATGGAAATGAGAAAATTAATTCTAAAGGGGAAAATTTTCTATAATTTAATTTCATGGAAGCGTAAAACTTGCGAATAAAAAGAGATTTATGTTTCATAACGAGATATTTGGTATTACTCTGACGGAAATTTTAACCTTAAATAATACAATTCAAATGTTTTACAAAATTATGCTTATTTAAGTGAAGGGGCTGTAAATTAATCTCCTAAAATTTATTATAAAATCCATGTCTATACTTGCATAAAACGTAGCATATACTTTTTATTCTACTTAAATTATGTGAAACATAAACTAGGTGACATAAATTCCTTATTACAGAGATAAAATGATACCTTTAAGAGTGAAGAAAGCATATTAACAAAAAAGGAATGCGATGGCAAAGACTTTTCTGATAGAATGACATCGGTACACCACATCATTATTTGGCAAAGGAGGAGTACGACAGATAAAATCTTCTAAGTAGCAGGTATGACTTCCTATATATTTAGCACTTGTTTTGCAGCATATTTTCTTCACCAGATTATTCCACAATTATTGAGGTAGCAGTTAATAATCCTCAAAGAGCATTTGTATGCGCTGTCTAGTGTTCTACCTTAGAATTTGATCATTCCGCAGGACATCCTTCTTATATTTTAAGGATATTTAATTAAGAGGATCCTCAGTCCAATTCAAAATATAATGGACCTAACAGTCATCACTCATAAGCAAAGCCTGAGTAAAGGGCATCTAGAACTAGACGCCCTCCGAAGGAGGATAACTTAATCACAGCAATGTTGTCGAGTACGTGAAATTGTGTAATGATGAAGTTATCCTCCTTCAGAGAGCGTCTAGTTCTAGATGCCCTTTACTCAAAGTTTGTTTATGAGTGATGACTCGTAGGTCAGCTTAGGTAGGTAGGCTTCTTGACTCGTAGGTAAGCTTCTTCCGTTTGTGTTTTTCATACCTACCCAAACATGCAGGAATGGACCAGACAAATTGATTTTTTCATGAAGAGAGTATGTTAGAATTAAACATACCTATAACTTTCTCCATATCAACTGTCAAAAAGAATCGTTTGTCCTATATAAACTTTTCTTGTTCGTAAAAGGCACGACTTCCTTCATGAGTTGCGAATTTTTTTTTTATCATCATTTGGCTGTAAACCTTAACGATGCTGGACTTAAATGGTATGCAGTGATAAGGACAAGAGGGGTGAATAAAATATTTTAATGAAGCTTTTTATCTACATTTAACTCAAACACCTTTCTTCTGCTCGGGATATGCAATTGTTAAGCAATATTTCCCGTTGTCTCGTTTCCATCACAATTTAGCTCCAAAGCGGTACATCAGTCATCAAAAGATATTGTTTTTATTTGACGACCATGTCATATTTTTACAGCAGTATTTTCTTGTTAAAAAACTTTCCAAGTTCGATTTAAAAATCATTTGAATATTCTAAACTCTAGAACAAACTTATCAAATTATTCCCTCCATCAAGCTTGCCGATCGTGCAACCACGAGTGACGCTTTTTGAGTTTCGGTTATTATATTATACATTTAATCTTTTTGTCGCTTGAAGCGGATTTCTATAAATGCGACTTTCTTCCTTCTTTTATGGTTGTGTTTCCTTTTCTCCAAGAGAAATGATGCATTTTGATCCTCTAAATTTGGGAAACTGAAAGTAAAACAAACAAGTTAAAAATTATATGCATTTTCAAAACACATCCATACTCAAATTAGATATAACTTACATACTACATAAAAAGGTTCCTATTTTTTTTAAAAATAATAGTTTATGTATAAATGTAATAACGGTTCGATTAAATTTAGATTATTTTCGAAGAATGATTATTCTCAAAAATGCAATTGCGTTAAATTGAGATTATTTTAACCAAGTGTTTACTTCAGACAAAGCAATAGTAGAAATACAATCAATGGCATTTACAGAATAACTGTGTTTTTTTTTCTTTTCGTTTTTCAAATAAATGCAGATTTTTCAATATGGTAAAATATTAAGAAACTATTGCTTATATGTTGGTCTCATTTAGTTAAAATTTATTTTTAATATAATGATTTTATTTATTAATAACTTAAAATATATATGATTAGAAATATATACCATGAAATTAAAACTAAAAATATAAACTAAAAACACAAGACCATTTTCACGTGACAATTTCAGTAAAGAAACAAAGAACTGCAAGTTTAAAAGATATTTTAGGGCATAATTCACATAAATATTGGCATCAAAATTAAGGAATATAATCATTTTTGTGAGTTTATTGTGTACACACACTCACACACGCATATAAATTTCTAGTTATCATGCAAATATTGTATGTGTTCGAGTACTTATAAAGTTAAGAACTTATTCGTGGAAAATGAAGTTTTTATTTGAAAACTATTTTAGCAAACCAAGCCGAAATATATTTACTGCAACACTTTTAGAAAAAAATACAATTCCAAAACTTTAACACATTATTACATTGACAAAATGCTGTCATATATTTTTCTCTAGTCATCTAGAATTAATAATTTCTTAAATATGGAAATATCAAGACGAAAAGTTTAGATGTTGCTCACGGGACTGCTTGATTCATTTTTATTGCAGAACCATTATCCATCAGTGTAATAAAACCTCAACTAAATATTAAACTAGATAATTCTACATTTTGAGATAAACAGTGATTTATATATATATTCAACTAAATATTTACCTAGATTCACCCTTTCACTAATTGCTCACTTTAAATGTTTCACTGTTAATCAGCAGTTGCAATAATTTAGCTGTATTTATGTGGCTTACCCATTTAGCTATTCCACGGAAAATATTACCTGTCTTTTCTGAGCAACCCCAGATAAATTCAAACATGCACCCTAGATTCTATTTCGTACACACCTAGTAAAAACATGTTTTAAGGTTAACAGAAAACATTCTCGGTAGTTTTTCTTATTGTATATAAAATACCCATGTATAACTAAATATTAATTACCGATTAATGACTCATTGACAGAATATGTATATGTATATATATATATTTACAGTTAAAACTAATAATGGTTTATCATTATTTTCATCTTCTTGACTATATCTATCTATGTGTGTAAAAATTATTTAATATATAACATCAGAAATGCATTTTACAAGCAAAATTAAGATACTTTTTTCTTAAAAAAAAATTTGATTTTAGTCATAAGGCAAGTAGAAATACGTGTATTATTTTGAATTCTGCGGAAATGAACAATTAAAGACTTAGACATATTTAATTTATTTATAATGCATTGAGCAATTAAGATTTAGTATATTAGAATATATAATAATACGTACAAATCAAAATATGACTCATAAATATTTAGCATGTCTTATAATTCCATTAAAAATTAAGATATATTTATTTATAATATCATTGGAAAATCAAGGATCAAAATTTGTGTATGTAAGTGAGTTAATTCTAGACATTTTGTATGGCTGAATAGTATGTGGCGAACTCATATTTGTATTCAATACAATTTAATCATTATTCTTCTGTGTGCAATTTTTGCAATACATTATGTTTAAAGTTAGAGACATTAAATGTTGAAATTCATTAGATACGTTCTCTAAATAGGAATTGTCATAAAAATTGTTCTATGACAGCTGTTGTGGCAATAACTATGAGGTGTAATGAAATGTGTACATTAATTACAAATTAATTTTCCGTGAAATCATTGTCAGTAATAATATCTTTAGAGCATACAAATAGAAGTTGTAAATAAAATTTATAAACTGTTTAATTTGTTTTAATACGGAATCAATACATTAATAGTTGGGTGGGTAAAATTAGAAGAAAATGACAGAGATAGGGATTTAACAAAATATGCTTGTTTCAATAGCAATTACTTTTTACACTTAAAATTATTTCTTAATTATTTTAACTCACAAATTCCGGTTGTGTGCAATAGGAGAAGAGGTGTTGGCGTAATGGCCTCTGTGACATGGTTCGCTGAGTCAATTATCAACGGTATTGCAGTGTCACTGCTGCCCCGGTTAACCAACGAATCCTTGAAAAAGACATAAGGTTATGACTGCCAATTAGCTGATTTCTTTGTCCTCAAGTTCTTCTGTCTCTTTTGGTTGACTGCTATCATATTGACACTTTCTACAGCCACAATTCAGCCATTCATGCCACATTTGCTTGGAGGTTAACTCTCAGCATTGTATAATACACATCTGGATATACCATTTTAATGCAGGTGAACTCCACTTAGCCATTTAGTATTTATCACCAAATGATAATCGTTTGTATATTCTATTGTATGGTAATTGCATTCATAATTTTATTTCATCCGGTTAACTCAGTGTTTCACAGCTTTCAACATTTGCGACGCAGTTTTCAGTCATAATTTTCCTCGAGGCTCCTTCTATATAATAAAAATTTAATGAATTCAATAATGTACTTTGACGCTAAAGCTACAGCACGACTTTAATTATAAACAGTGCAAATTATCAAGATAAGTTTTCAATCTTGTATTTGAGCATGGAAGTCTCTAGTAATTATTAAGGGTATTAATAATTATTAAGTAATTATTTTATTTTTGTCAATTCAATAAGATTGAATTGACAAAAATTAGTCAAAATATCAAATATAAGTTTTTTAGCCTAAATTATTATTTATATACTTTTTTTCTGACCTCAAAAAAATAGAAAGCTCTATATAGAAAAAAACGCAGAATTATGATAGATTTTACGTTCGTTTTTATTCACATCCCTATGGCGAATCAAAACTTTAAACTTACTTATCTCAGAAAGATAAAATGCTAAGGCTTCTTTTCTATTGTGCCTAATGCTTTTAATTTTATTTTACCTATTGTAATGGTACATGTAAAAAAAAGTTATATATATATGTGTGTGTGTGTGTGTGTGTGTGTGTACAGAGTGATGAAAAGAGGAAAATTAAAAAAACACTTTCAAAATAATGTTAAAAAAGAACCATTGCTCAGAAAGACTTTTCAAATTTGAACTCTATGTACCTGAAGAGACAGAAAAAAACCTGTCATAAGAATAATATTATTAGTATTTCTTTGTTGTTTAGTATGTGAATTTCGGTGCAAAGACAGATAAAAACCGATTTTTCCCACAACAATTGTGGTACGAGTGTGTACCGAGGAGAATGAGCGTTTTACTAACAGTGCGAGAACTGTTGAATGACTTGGAAATTGTTTTCAACTCATGCCAAAGCTGTCGTAATTCGACTCAAAATGCCACGTGTGGTCAAATACACTTTCCTTATGTCGCGTGCAGTGTGCCATACTATTTCCCTCTTCTCAAGAATATTCAATTCATAGTTGAAATCATTCTGACCAGTAGTTATTTTTTAACAGCTGTTAAAATCTGGGGCTAATTATAATCATGTTGTAAATTTGAAACATGTAAATAATTCAAAGTTATTTTTATATACCTAATAAAACTGCAAATGGGTTGATTATTGCAAAATTATTGTACACATTTTTCTTATTCTAAAAATATCGAAAAGAAAAAAAAAATAAATCTTAAGTAACTCAACCCACAACCAGTGAAAATACTACTCGCTTTCATATACACATTTTATATAAATTTTTATTCGAATGCAATTTTAGCGCATTTTGAAGTTATTTCCTCTGTACTCTCTAAACAATCAAATATATATTCCTACGTCCAGTATCCTTTTCCAAAAGATTTGCTACAAGAATTATTTGTTCTATTAATGCATTTTTATTTTTATAGCTCCAGAACTGTATACATGATGGTATCTCATGTCAGAAATATAAAGAAGGACGTGTGTATAATTGAAATTCTTTTTGCTATCTTTTCCGTTTCCTGAGGGTATAGCGTGACACATTCTCTTATCGTGATTCCCTGTATTTTCTACAGAATACAATGTTTCTGAAAATTATACCTTGTTGGAATTTTTTCCTCCATTGCTCTCTCCAAAATACTTTCCCTAAAAATCCTCTTTCCTTCAAAAGCGCATTTTCATTTGACACATTTCTGTGCTACTGTGACTGTATGGACAGATTTTTTTAGGATAATTTAATAAAATATACATTTCTTTTTTTTAAATTTTATGTTTGAATGAAAATGAATTTAGAAAACCACATTGCTATATTTGTATGTTTTGAAACAGATTTTATTCTTCTATAGGTTCGGTTATTGTTTATTTAATTTTATTTTGTACAGTAGTACAGCATTATATAAGGTGTCATATATATATATATATATATATATATATATATATATATATATTATGATTTATATTGTTATAAATAAAAAAACTATGTTTGAAAACGTTTATTTATTTGAAACAGACTTTTGCAGAAAATAATAATACAAGAAGTTGTAATTTTTAAATTATGATTTATAAATGATGAATTTCGTGGGCCTCCATCTGAACTGTGCCAATCAAGCGTTATTAGTAACTACTACAACATGACTTATAAATCTATGGAAATATTCAGCACAATTTAATATAATGTATTTTGTACTATTTTCATTACTTCAAATATATCTTGTTTATTACAAATCTGGTAAAAGGTATTTATTAAATTAACAGATATTGCTGACGAAAAAGGTGTATGCTAAATCAAATGTGTAATCTCAAAATTTCCTAGCCGTAACAATTTAATTGAATATTGTTAACAAAAGGTACTACTACAAAAAAACACGTTTAATTAGAAATTGCGATGTTTGAATAAAACTTTATTTTTTTTTAAAGAATTAAATATAGAAAAAAAATTTCAGGTTTAATCATTAAAATGATCTTTATGGTACTGAATTTGGTACAGTAGAGAAGCAAATAGTTTCATTATATTTTGAAGATGACGTAAGATAGTTTGGTGCTGAAAAAATAAACGAGCAACCTTTTTGGTATGATACTGAAAGATTCCTTTGTATTATTTCCCTTTATGTAACAGATAATATTGGTATGAGGGTTAAGGTAAAAGATTTTATGATTTTTTTTTCTAATTTCATTACAAGTTTCCATTTACCTAAAGAGGTAAAAAGGCTGATATATTGATCTTGTTTCAGAAATATTCTGCAACTTATTAATTTTTCTGGCAATATCTCTCATTTAATAAAAAAAAAAAAACATTAATCTCTTTCTCCTTTCAGCAATTTTCTTAGACCAAATTTCTTTCTCAAAAAATTGGACTTATTTCGGCAGCTTTTTTGGCTATGCTACGCCGCACACTTTACTTATCTCACAACTGCATCACTTTGTAGACTTTTGTCGGATCTTTTCAAACTTATTTATATTTTAATTGAAGCACGCTTTTCATATTTCTTTAGAGAATAAAAATTTCTTTCTTAAATTTCATACAAAATTGTAACACTATGCAATGGACAAATTAATTCAACTAATCAAAAGAAAGGAAGAAATTAAAGTTCAATAGGTTTAACTGTTTCATTATGTTTCCGGTGACTTAATTATCCTATACAAACAATAATTCAAAGTAATATGCAGATGAGCTAAACCAGCAATAAAATTTGTTTATAATTTTGCAAGCTTAATTTAAATAATATGAACACCTTAACTACAGCCTTATACCTATATACATAATATATTTCGTTTTAAATTTCCTGTTGCAAAACAAAAAAAATATTCACAAACGTTAGATTCTAAAAATAAACAAAACTCATGTTTATAAATGTTTGAAATCATGGTTGTTTGTAGTATAAAACATATTTTTCACAGTATTTATCATTTAAAATATGCATAACCATAATTCAAGGCAAAATTGTGAGACCAAGTATGAAGCAAATAAAGAAATTTTGAAACCGATCACAGTTTCCTAAGAATAGCAAAAGTACAGCTGCTTTCAATTGGACAATATACTCATTGCGTATTCACGATTCATACATGACACTTCCGTTGGTGGAACATTTTCAAAATGGATATTCTTCACTATTTCGTTTCCAAAGTCTCCGACCCCGAAGATAAACAATATTGCTTGGACTTTCAACAGGACTTGAATACGAAATGAGATATTTGCCATTCATAGCGCCGCTTTCTCAATTGGATTGTTTGTTAAGCCATTTTAGTTTTCATTTCACTGAAGTGACAAAAGAAATAAAACAAAATATTAAAACAAAATAAAGAATATTCAGACTCTCAACAGCTTATTTGTAAGTCGATGCAACAGTATGCTTCCATTCGAGAACGACGTGAGAAGCAAGCTTTATTTTTTCATAGTTCAGCTTCAGTAAACATGTTTTCATATTTTTGGTTTTAAAAATGGTACTGTAAAATACGCTTTAAAATGTAGTTCTAAATTATGTAATTTTAACTAAATTATGCTATCTAAAATGAGCTAAATATTTGCTTTAATTCATTGCAATTTTTTTGTGTAATTAATAGTTTTATGTGTTTCAAAATGAATGTGCAACTTTTATATTATAATTATCATTTTGTTTCAGATTTACTACACTACTCAAAAGTGCATTTATTTTTATAAAACAATAGTAGTAAGACAGTTTAGAGTTTTAAAATAAAATATCAAATATTACTCATAATAATTAAATTATATTATGGTGATTTTATTTGAGTATGATCTCTTTTTTATTTCTTTTATGTATAGACAATAAAAATATTCTATATAATCACAAAGTGCATTATTATTACAGTATGATTATAAAAATGTATTTAAATAACAATAAAAAACTAAAAAGTAATATTAAATTCTCTCTCTCTCTCTCTATCTGTGTGTGTGTGTATATATATATAAGAATAGTTAAAAATAAAATTGTATGAATTAATTTGTAAATGAGAAAAAATATTAATTTATAAACCTATAATATAAAAAAAAATATCTGCCTTTGAACATCGATGTTTCCAGTAGATGAGTATATATATATATATATATATATATATATATTTACAACGAATTCCTGGAGCCATGACGTTCAGAAGTAATGTTGCATGCTAAGTTTATAGAGTCTCGGAGTTCCCACGATATCATGAGGTGAGAATTTTTCCAAGGAATTTTTAAAAGTTTAAATGTTTATCGCCAATAGACCTCGTGTAGTTTCAAAAAGAAATGTTAATAAATAATCAATCTGTCGACACCTAGAGTGTTTAATAACAATCTATCTTGAAGTTTTTTGAAAAGCTATGAAAGGAATGGAATTGAGCAAAAATTGTAAGTAAATTATTTTTTAAAAAATAATTTGATGTGAGGAAGTTAGTTGCATTTTGATTTAATAGATTTTATGATACTCCGATGTCGTGATTAATTATTAACAATAAATAACAAACTCCTTGATAGGTACAGTACATCAATATATTCTAGGATACCAATATTTTAATCTTCGTTACATTCCATAACACAAGGAGACATAAAATACACATCTATTATAGACATTGCAGAATAAAACTTAAAGGTTAAAGGAGGAAACTGACTCCAGGTGTACGCGTCACTACCGAGGACGTTCCTGGACAGAAGAGATGTGAAAATGTTCCCCTTTTCAAAAAGAATAAGTAGCGCCACCTGGATGCCTCTAATAGTCAAAAAGAATCAAATGAAATGATTAGTACTGTCAATGCTTTAAGTGTATTTTTGAAACCATTGTGTTGCAAAAATATGTTTCTCATATATAACTTATGTGGTGAAATAGGTCTTTGAAATTCTATCTGTGGTACATTGTAACATTAATTTAAAATGAGAATAAATGTAAATGAGTTGTGTAAAAGTGTGTAAACATTAAATATCTTAAAGTGGAATTATAAAATAAAAACCTTTTCTACTTTATATCCATTTATTTCTTGTAAATAAACAGTAGTAATTACCATTTCTTTCATAAAAATCACAAATTATCAGAATTTATTTTATAAAAATATTCTTAAACGTCTTATACAAAGAATTCTATTCTGTAAATTTTGAGAAAATTAAATGTTTGTTGTTTTTTAAATAATTGTTCGAAATAACTTCCTCATCAACTGTGGTATTAAAATTTTTTACTAATTTACATTTATATTTATTTTGTAGGTTTAAATGTGCATTTGTGGTTTGCAGAGTAAATATTTTTAAGATTTACAATTCGTATATATCTATTCACAAAATATCAATATGTGTTTCTTTTTTTAATTCAACCATTTTATGAGCTTCTATGGTCAGAATTTAATAACCGCTTAGTAATAAAATAAATTATCCATTTATGTATAAATTAATTTTGAGACCCAGAAATGTGGGTTTATTAACATAAATTTTAAAAATTATAGTCACATATGTGTCCTAAACAATTCATGCCAAGTTTTATACTTATAAAGCGCAAATGTGTGATCTTTAAATTTCTATATTAATCATATATACCAAAGAATCCTATTTCTGAAATTTAAATGAAGGCCCTTTTTTTTAAGAATCAACTTCAACAAACACGCTAAAACTTCAGAATAAGGGTGATCCAGTTAAAAATTTCTATTTTTTAAATTCTAATATTTATTACATATCGTACGAAATTTATTTCAATAGCTTTCGATGCAATTTCAAAAAAAAAATCAAGCCTATAATGAAATCTGATTTGGGTCAAAGGTACTTATCAACAGAAAGAGGGAACGTTTTACATCTACAAATCCATGCATCTTTATAGATAATGTTCACCTATAATATATAAATTATTATATCTGTCTCATCTATAGTGATTTTAAAGCACATGTACACATATATTCTATAATTCAGGAAACAATACTGACATTGCCTATTTCGTCACTAAAAATGGTTCTCCTTAAGTACACATTACGAACATTTGCTTTAGTCTTCAATTCTGTAAAAACTCTTCAATATTATTTTTAAGATAAAACATTTAGTACATATTTTGCACGCAGCTATACTTTACCTCTTTTTTGTCAATGAAGAAAATTGAAAAAGGGATAAAGGAAGCATACGAAAAAAATAAATTATGTTTCTGACGGTAAATTTTACCAATTTTTAACTTATCCCTCTTACATATCATATGTAGAGTGAAATATGGCATTTCCTACTTTCTTTTGTCATTTTTATGTCCATAAGGACGATAAATAAAGAGAGAAAAATTGAGAAGGTAGAGTGAACAAAGAAAACTATATTTTTTCCCCTTTCATAGTTGGATCCAACAAAAAGTACAGACTAAAAAGACTTAAATATGTAGAAGAAAGTGAAAAAAGTAGAAATAAAAATATCCATGCATAGCATGAAATAGAGTAAATGAGAGTTGACAACTCTTTAGTATGTTTACTGTTTACAAATACAACAAAATAACTTCTAAAACGAACGTATAGATTGTCTTACATAGTGCTTTTATCTTTCTAAAAGTAATACCTGAAGGCTCAATGGGTTATTTTACGTAAGGAAAATATCGATTTTCTCTGGTTACATTATATGTAATGGATTACAATGATCTTAAAGATAAAAGTAGATATTTGTGTGTGGGTGGGTTCTTTCAAAATTTTATAATGTTTACCATTTCCACAATAATGATTGATGGAAAAATTCTATAAATCTTCAGTCAAACAGTTTATTTAAGTCTAGTATCCACAATTTAGCTTGAATCCTTTGGAGGGACTCTCCAGGGTGTATTTCCACTTCAACTTAAGTTTACCTATCATTAAGTAAAATTTTGTATCTTGCCATCTCAGACATGTAGCACTGGAGATCCTTAACAGCATCCCCAATGATGGAATCAAAATTTATATTGATGGTAGTAGAATATCTAACCAGACCGGTAGTGGTATCTATACTGAAACGCCCCAGGAAAAATTGTCCCGGAAAAATCGCAATCCAGATTTCTGTTCAGTTTTAAGCAGTGAACTAATAGCCACTGACGCAGGACTTGAGGTCATTCTATCTAAGAACAATTATGGTGATATTTGGATTCTCTCCGATATCCGTAGCTTACTTCAACACCTTTGCAAATGGTTTATTGTTGGTGACAAAACCAGTGTCTCCATCTTACACAAACTGAAACATATATCGCTACACCACGATATTCATTTTCAGTGGATCTCATCTCACGTCGAACTTTATGGCAATGAAACAGCAGGCACACTCGCAATGGAGGGCTGTAATCTTCCAACTCCCTCTACATCCGCCCTTACCTATCTGGAATTATACTATATTATTGGATATATTTTAATTCACCGAGCAACATTATGAATTTATTGAAAATTGTTATATTTTTGTTAAAATATCTGTTTTCGAGATAAATGTCTTAAGAATATTTTAAAACTGTCACATCAGTATACACAATTGCATTTAAGAAACATAGAGAACATGCATACAGTAAATTTATACAATTAAAAAAATAGAAAACAGTTATTATTATAAGAAATGTTACCTTATCAAAAAGGTAAGAAAATCTTACCTTGTCTTGTCTATTTTCTGCACAACTTTATAATACTAGTTTTCTCTTTATTATGGATATATTTAAATGTTATCTTCATTATAATTTATTACATATGAAATTTCTTTTATAATTATTACAAAGCATTTATGTTTATGTTATACTCTTTAGGTATACTATAAATATCAGCATCAAATATCAGCTGGCCACAATCCAATATTTAAATTTATTTCATGAATGAAAGGCAACTTTAAAATTTTAAATTTCACAAATAGTTCTACCTTCAAATATTTCAACATATTTTTAACACTCTATTTAGACACGCGGAGATTTACTTTTCAGTAATAATAACTAATTGCAAACAAATTTAAAGTAAAGAATAGACCTAAATTGAGTGAAAATCACTAAATATTAAATAAAATATTCAAAACCACTGTCAAAAATTGGCTCCAAAAGTTTTTAGCAAATCTAACAGTTAAGCTGACAGTTAATATACAGTTACTTAAAGTTAATTGTGTATGAATAAATAAAATAAGTATAGGCTTTGCAACTTTTCCCCAGGTTTAAAACGACAATGTTTATACTTTTAACTGTAAAAAAAGGTCGGGGCAAAACAGATTACTATTTTTAAAAGTCATTTTGACATAATTCTCATTCATAAGTTAGCATATATGTTATATTACTGGAAAAGTCATGAATTGGAGATTTAGAAATATGAAAATCTCAAAATCGATAACGTGAAGATATTCAGCCTAATGACCTTCCTTAAAAAATTTCGACTTCACTTGGTCTAACTACACTTGATTTGTATTCCTGCACAAATATGTGTTCCATCACACAAAATCACATTTTCCAGTCATTAACAGTCAATAATCGTGTTTTTTGGCACATTCTAAACGTTTCTTCATCATTTTCTGAGTTAGGAATAGTTTTTTCCGCAGTCTTGTTGCCTGAAGGCCACCTTCCAAAAATCTTTTCCGCGCATTTGAGGTACTCACTTCAGCAACACTATCTCATAATTCTCTTCAAAGCCTGTGGTTGCCTTACTTAATTTATTTTGCCACTCCTAATTAAAATTTTATCAATTCTCTCTTGCAGTAATTTTCCACTTGCATAAGAGTTTTCTTTTCTTTTTGGAGATGATGATCCAGAATTTTGAAATGTTATGAAAACACTTAATTCGATCACACCAACTGCCGTAGTTATATATTTCGCAGTCATATAAGTGTGTTCATTGAGAGCCATTTATTTTAGAACGGTTCCACGGGAAATAATAACCATCTTTAAACTAGTAAAGGTAACACATCTTATACGGAACATAAAATGGAAACTACCAGCTGCTCCATTGAAAGGCTACAACTGAATCCTGAAACATTAAAATGAATAAATTATAGTCAAAGTTGATTTAGCATACTACCTAAAGGCAGACATAACGGGTTTGAGGTGGTTCAGAACATCACTAGTAATCACATACCAACTCACTATAAAACCATATATATATATATTATATATATATATATATATATATATATATAATATACTTTACATTTGAAATAACCTATAATTTGTACCAAAAAAATGTTAATATATTTTTTAAGGTTTCTTTTTTATATTCGATATTTATATCATCTATAATGTTAAATGCTTCAATAAATTAATACAATCACATTAATAATCAAACGCATCAAACGAGTTCTTGTAATATTTATTTCGTTGTAAAGTTTGGCTATTTTAATTCTGCTTACAAAATATTCAGATTACTTAAAATATATGTTTTATGAGATGCGTGTCCGAAATCGTATCAATGTTGATAATTCTTGAGCTTCTAAGGAACTGACATTTATATAAATTTTGCAATGACTAACTTTCTTTTGAAACTTACTCATTCAAATTTCAATTCAGAAATTTACTCATTTCCTAAAACGTAAACGACTAATTAATGAGCTTCTACTGAAATTTATACTTCTTATTAATTCTAGAATTTTGTTTTTATTTCAAAAATTTTACCCAAGAAACTTATTTTACTTTAACACTTTAATCAAGGAATATAGTCATGTTCGTGTTTAGAAACTATTTTCTCATACCACGGTTTTCAATAATATTGTAAACTTGCATATTACAAAATTTATACTTCACAATAAACACAGTTGTAATTTTTTTTTATTTTCAAATTTTAGTATCTAGTAAAATCCTCTTTACTGAAATCATAAAATTATTTCTGGCATTTTGACTTCTTAAGCATCGGATCGTATTAATTTTGAAAAGAAAGTAATGACACCTATTAATATTTATGTTCTTTCAAACAGAGTTCTCTCAGCATATTACCAAAAATGCAATTTTCATTCTTTTTACGACATGTTTTTAAAATGTGTTTTATGTTTCAAACCTAATTTTATGTGAATACCTTTATGCATATGCTTAATATAACATAACTGCTCAAACGTAGCCAGCTCTTACAAACCATATTAAAATATCTTACGACGGAATTCTCAAATCGAATTTTTTTTTTACGTATCTATTTTTAAAAGGCATTTAACATAAATTCATTTTTACAATGTTTGTGAATTCTAGAGAATATGTTCAATGTGTTTGGTAAATTACTTTTTTGTTATCTTTAAACGTTATTGCATCCAACCTATTATGGTTTTTAAACAAAATTATAATTGTAAACTATTGAGTTTAAGAATAAAGGTTATGCAAAAAAAAATACTTTAAAAAATATATAAAGCTAAAAAATATTTATTTTTTTCAGCATTTTGTATGAGATTAAAAATATTTATTATTATTTATATGTCACGATTCGAAGTAAACATGGAGTTTTTTCGAGAAAACAGATTTTTTAATATTGGTTCCTAAGACAGACGTTAGCATCTTTACTCACTTTACTTAATGAGAGGCAAACCATCTGTGTTAATTTTTAATGGGATTGTATACTTAGTCCAATAACTGCAAAATTATTAGTTTTCAATTTAGGTTTTGAATAGTGAGTAAAACGTAGAAAAATTGAATGGTTTTTCTGAGAAAATATTAACTGTTTAATTTAATTTGTGAATATGTACGTTCAGAAAATAAACATAAAATGAGAAATGGAATTCTGTTTATATTACAAATGAATTATCATTGCATTTGCTCCTCAGTTTGAAGAGGGTGTCAATGATTTTTGCATAAGGAATGTTAAGATTTGGTGTTTGCCTAGAACATAAATAATCCTGAGATTTCTTATGAACATTTCTTGCAAAATATATTTTAGAAATTTCTAAATACCTGGCAGTAAAAAAAAATAAATGCAAAGAAAAGTAAATATATTAAAGTAATCTTCAAAGAATTATTTTAGGCTAAGTTTTTGGGGAAAAAATATTGCAATTCTATATTTTTTTAATTTAAGGTGCAATTATTGATGATATAACTAGTTGAAATAAAAACCAATTTATTTTGGAAGACAGTGAAAATGATTTAATGAATTTTGCAAGACCATAATCCTAAATTAACCCCACATTTACCTTAAAGAAAGTGCCTAATTGTGCAAACGGATATAATTGTTTTCAATTATTTTATATTAAAAAAAATTGAACATAATATAAGTGAATATAATTAAAAATGAAAAAAAATGTTATATAAAAAAATCAACAGTTACCTTAAGCTTGATATGACTGTGATTGTTTTTTAATTCGTTATTATATTAGTTCAAGCGAAAACAAAAATATTAAACAATATTTCAATTTACTAATTTTATTTCAAAAGAGATTAGTAGCAAAAACGTAAGATTTTTGGAGAAAGAGGAACTCAACAACATAGCAATAAAAATGCTTTATTGCTCTTAATTTAATACTTGGGAACATGCCAAAGTATTTAGAACATTTCTTCTTTTTATGGGGATTCTTACGGTGTTATTTTGCCAGCCTTGTTGGAATATTTTAGTTGTTTACCAGCCATATAAATCACAGGAAGTGCTTTGAAAGCTGTTAAACACTGAATAATTTTTAAAATAATGATTCGGATTTTTTCTTATCTTGCCATGAAAATACAAATTTACTTTCATGGTAGAAAATGTTATATTTTCTTCTCTTAACCTATGCAAATAATTTTCATATAAATAACCGTTCATAAGATTTACTTCAAAACTAAATTCAATCCTTTAAATTTAAATATATGTTATCATTTCTGTAATTTCCTGTAATTATTTGTAATATAACACATTTGTTTTTCAATGAGAAGTGTTGCAACACTAATGCACTAAAAATAATTTATATATCAAATAAAATTATACTAAAGTCACTAATTATACACATTAATCATTTTTATAAAAATGTTTGTAATCAAAGATCTGATAATCAGAACAATTTCTGAAATATTTTACTGAAGAGTACTATTCTGTAGAAAGTGTTAAAAATTTTCTAGATCTGTCCAATTTTATGTTTTTGCAAAACTAGTTAATTATCTGCATTATGGCTCGAAGTAAATTTATCATGCCTCGAAAAATGCAATAGTTATTAACAATTGTGAGCATATGTCGAGATTTTCTACTGAATGTATTCTTTATTAGATTTTGTTTAGAATATTTTTAAGTATTTTTTTATGATTATTTACAGTTTACGAATAAAAAAAGAATAAAGATACAGAACAGGCTTTTTTAAGAAATCAAAATTTCAATAAATTATTTACACGGAAAATAATATGCATTAAAAGCAATATAATATAGCAGATATGAAGTATAATTAAAACAAAAAAAATACACGAAAAATTGTGCATTTTTTCCATGAGTTTTTAATTACAAATAAATTATTTTAAAATATCAGGCGATTGATCATTGCTTAACTTCTACATTTAACTTTAATGCAGTACGAGCTATAAGATTAATATTTCACTATTACACCCCCTGGGTGGCATTGTTGGTTCAGCGCTGGCTTTGTACGCCTAAATTTGCAAGTTCGATCTCGGTCCAAGTCGATAGTTTTTAATGATGCAAGAACTCGACAGCACCCAATCCGTATGAGTTAAAGTTAACATGTTAAACATGTTAAAGTGCCTGAATTGTCCTAGAGTGCTTTTTTGGCTCGGGTGCTCTAGACGAAATTATATTTCTTGTTTTTCGCATCGTCAGAGTTTAGGTGCCTCCCTCTGGGAAGGAAATTGGGTATCAAAATTACATTGTGGCTATTGGTATCCACCTGCATGGTACCATACTAAAAGTCATAGAAGCTTAAAAGTGAATGTACTAGGTCTGAAGTGGTAATTATCAATTCACAGCCCCAGCTGAAAAATGTATGTCTATTTCCCCATATTTTTAAAAAACAATGCTTATTATTGGTGGAAGCAATCATATAACAACAGCGTAGTTGCTGAAAAAAATTTTTTTTTAAATTTTAAAACATAACATGATTAATATATTTTTTGTATATTGATTAATTGACATTGAAATATTTTACTCAATCATTTCTACTGCGTATTATTTAAATTGAGTTTTTCATATTTTTAAAACTTTTAAGCAAAATTCATCAATAAAAAATTCGAAGTAAGACGACCGATTGCATTATGTGCATTTTTCATATTTTTCTTAAATCTATATATCCCTTTAATTTCGTAACTTTAGATTTGAATCCAAGCTAATTACTTACTTGTATTTTTACTAATGCTTAAATAATACATTCTTATTCATAACTTGAGGTTGAAATATTTATATATATATATATATATTTCAAAAAGTACAGAAATGTTTTCTTTACTGGCCCTTCATATTTTTAATCAAAAAGTACTATTTATTGTTTGATGTAAATATTTATTAAACAGAATTTCTACTTTGATCTTTAATATTTAAAAACTGTTTAGCCATAATACATCCTTACTAATACAACAAAAACTAATTTATAAACTATTAATTAACATTCTAGTTGCTTATACTTTGCGGGAAGTGTTCAATTATCTTTCGTTTATGGTTCCTTTATTGTCAATTGAATTACTGAAACCATAACTAAAAAAACTAGGTTATCCTCAAAATTTCTCAGTTTTCAAGTACATGATAATAGCAAAATTATGATAAAATATAAAAGGTAGATTTAAATAAAAGTAGTCTTGAAATGACCGGCGTAAAACGTAGACATATTTTAACGTTACCTTATTGATGAAAAGAAGATTTCAGCATAACCTGAAGAGGTTAGGTTTTCACTTGCTGGAAATTATTAAATTTACTTAAATAACACAAATACACAAATACTTTTAACAAAAAGCATTTATCCAAAATTAATTCAAAATGAAAATTAATGGAACAGAAGCAACAAACAATGTTTGTAATAAGAACCACTTATTTAAGATTATTTCAAAATGAAATTTATTACAATAGGAGTAACTATACCATTAAATTTGTGCTTCGCCCCTTATAACCAGTCATTTTTTTACCATAAATGTTTTTAAAAAAAGCACATTTTTTATATATACTGTATATAAATAAGCACCATGCTTGTTAGAATTAAAAAATGGAATAATTTTATGTTAATTTTAAATATTAAAGTTTTTACACGGATTTTGATTTTACAATTGTGTAACACAAAACTCTCTAATGTCTGTTTGTTGTAAGTAAACTCTGCATTATATAAGGAATGTTTAAATATATATCTTAGAAAAACTTTCATATCTGTACTCTTTCAAATGGTTGAGGGATTTGTGTATACGTGCACATACCATTTGAAATAGTGTGTAATACTAAGTCTTACATTGCAATCAAGGCAGAAGTTTATCGCATTTTTTGGGTTAGCTTTAAATTTTCATGTCTTCTCAAGCAACAAAATGCATATTGTTTGTCTAAATCTTTGTTTACGACAGTGCTTTCCAAACTTTCAATATTTGTGACCCAATTTTTGGTCATATTTTTCTTTGCCCTCCCCCACTCCCATCCAAACAAAAACACTGCATTAATTTCAAAAATAATGTACTTTGACTCAAATGCTACAATACGGCGTATTATGAACCGTACAAATTATCAAGATAAGTATTAATTTTTTATATAATTTTATATATAACAAGCCCATGGGGTCACTGGTAGTTGTTAAGCTTGTTTTTAACTTGATAGTGTTGAATTAATTATCAAATACACATTGTGCAGTACTGATACATTCAAAAATATATTATATCAGCGTAAATGCGTATTTTTTATTTTAAATTAGAATGTATTTTGTTTATTTTTCAGTAAATTAATAATATTTATAAATACCGTTTTGTTTTCTACTTTACAATATGCTCGAACGTGTTGAGGTATCACACCATTCTATGGGGGCGTACCCCACTGTTTGAGAAACGCTGATTTACCATAATTCGGACAATGATATTAAGGTTAAACTCGAGAAATCTTTTTCATCATCTTTTTTTACAGTAGACGACATTTAAACACTGGCCCGAAATGTGACAAAAAGTGAAAAATGTTATGTTTTCTTTCTTTGAAGCACAAAACTTATCAAAATCAACAATACCGTTGAACGATTTCATCATTTTTCTGAATAATAATCTAGATTTTACGTTGACGGCTCTGAATCTGTATCCAAATTTAATTCATACTTTCATGAAATAATATGTTTGGGCTGTTTGTTTCATACATAATTTCAAAAAGAGAACTGCACCGGTCTCAATGCAATGCCACTGTTTAAAGCAAAACACAATTTTTAAGGATTTAAATTCCTTCCTTCATCAGCGAAAAAGTACTGTTACATTACAAAGAAAATTTCGGATGGAAAGCATTTCAGTGTCATATATAAAGTGCATTACACATTCAAAACATTACCACTAAGTAAGAGCATTTTTAAGTAAAAAATATGCTCAAATTAGAAAAATAAAGAAAGAAATATCAGTGCCCGAACAGCGTATGGGCAAACCACTTGCTGCCAACTTTCAATAACCTCTTAATGGGCAAACCGGTTAAAGGGTTAAATAAATGTCCAAGAGGATATGAAGAACAAAAATGGTAAGATGTATTTAATAAATGGTGTGTATTTAACAAAAAGTACCAACAACCTCCGTTCTAATTCACACAGCAGATCAAGATGTCATTTAAATAATGAAATTGCATCACGGAAATATCATGTTATCATCGATATTCTAGCGCAATCAAAATTTTTGAAATAACTTTTATATAAAAGAAATCAGCCCGCTGTGGAATACGATTTGCTTCATGTGAAGTAATCTGCAGTTGTAATACCTTGGAAGAACATTTGACCATAAAATATTGAACACCACTTCATACAAAAGACAAGTAACACTGTTGCTTCTTAAAAATAGGAAATACCGTCTATAATGAAAGCTCCACTAAATGAGTATAAATCGACAATAAGGCGATTTATGAAAATAAGAAATTAGAACACTAATCTAAAGGTGAAAGAAGTCCTCTTAGAAATTACGTGGAACAAAAAGTACTGAAAAGAGACAACTCTATAAGCAACAATAGAAACTAAATTTTAATTCGTCGAGTCGATTAGGGTGGAGTTCGTAACAAAAAATTTTAATACTCAATAAGAAATTCAAGACAAAGTAGGTAGAGCAAGTTATTAAAAAAAATAAATGACTTATTAGTTTTCGACATTAATTTTCTTTCGGGGTGTTTTATGAGTGTATTTCCTGGCGTGAGCTTTTTGTTGCAATTTTCTAAAATTTATGCAATATTGTGTTATTACTTCTTTGTTTTCAAAATATGCAAATTTTGGAATAATTTACAATGAAATTTGTTTACGAAAGAATTTGTTATTTACTATGTGTAAACATATTTACGATTACCCTCTGCAATCTAGATATTCTCATCAATACAACTGGGGATAATAATACTTTATTATTATGTGAAGAATAAAACTAAAATTTCAGTTATGGCAGAAAAAAATTTAAAACATTTTGCTTGAATTTTCTCGTGCAATATAATACTCCCCAAAAATTATCATTTATAAAAACATATGGGTTGAAAAATTACGAAAATACAATTATTTACAAAAAAATACATATATAATGTCTTATAGTGGTATTTTAATTTTATTTAAGCTTATATAATTATGTTTTCATAATTTTAAACTTTAAGTTTTTCTCAGTTTCTGTTTTTGATAGATAATTGTATTCAAAATACTACTCCTTCCACAGCTATTTACCAATCCTATAATTTTTTCTGTGTGTTATGTATAAAGCATATAACAAAATTAAGCATCCATTTTGCTGTAAACATAATACTCTTTTTTTCAAACATTAAAATGTAGGGGATATTGGCTTTTTCATTGAATTTTATTCTGTACCTCACCATCGTTTTACTCAAAAAATAATTAAGTTATCGTAAAATCGATTCCGAAAGTTGCTTAGGACATCCTTAAAAATATTGCAAAAAATTTAAGGTCAACAAATTAATAATTTCAAAAGTAGTAAAATCTTAAATTTTTCCAAATTTTCTCGAAGAAATTTTAATTTTTAAAATTGTGTGAA